>CM053244.1:46893063-47022889 GCA_028583405.1 Pogonophryne albipinna | reverse complement strand
GGGTCGCTAATACATTACCAACAACATTTTTTTTATTGAGTCAGGCACATTTAGTTTACATTTATACAGTCAATATTTGTCCCTTTCCCCCCCCCCCCCCCCCTCCCGGTCCTAGCTAGTAAAGTAAAAATAAAGTAATGTAAAAGATAATATTAAAAGAAAATTAAAATTAATAGATAAGGAAATAAAGAATAATAACTAATGTACCCACACTCAAAGAAATGATATGTTAGATTTACTAAATCTAGCTATGTCAACCGGTCGCACGTAACAAGGCTAAGTAAATATGAAACAGACTAGTAAACTAGTATAAATCTTACCAAAGCATCTTAATTAAACGCTACATCATAGAGTTATGTGTATTTGCTTAAATTGTTGTTTTTACTTAACACAATGATGTTGTATTTACTTTAAGTTTGCACTGATTTACCTAACACAGCTTAGGTTGTAATTACTTAACACAAATTAGTTCCATTTATGTTGTAGGATTGTGTTATTTGCACATAACATAATTGAATCCAAATTGCTCTATCAATATAAGTCATTTCATTTCAAACCTTTATTCACCAGGTGTATCCCATTGAGATCATTGATCTCTTTTTTCAAGGGAGACCTGCTCAAGTAGGTTCCACATGAAACATAAAAACATAAACAAGAACAACAAAAATGACATCTTACAGCATCATTACAGGGATTACAATTTACAATAAGTATCCACATGAGCAGGTACCAACAGCTTCCGATTGAGTAGCATCCAACCGAGCTTTAAAAACATTTAGTGTCACCAGATTGTTCAGTTTCCATTTAATTTGCAGACTATTCCAAGACAGAGGAGCTGCGCATCTAAAAGCTTTCGTCCCTAAGACAGTCGTAGCAGTTGGCACATTTAATAAAACTACAGCATGCGATCTCAGGCAGTAGCCACTTACAATTCTCCGTGAGATCAGGGAGCAGATGTAGGATGGAAGTTTCCCTAACATGGCTTTGTATATAAAAAGTACCAGTTGACTGAGCCTCCGTACAGTTAGTGAAGGCAAACCAGCCCTTGCATACCGGGTACAGTGATGGGTTAATGCTTTACAGTTTGTCACAAATCTCAGTGCGCTATGATACGCAGCATCTAACTTGACCAGGTAATGGGCAGGTGCATTCATATACATCAAATCACCATAGTCCAGCACAGGTCAAAAGGTCACAGAGCCTTTCCTGGCTTCAAGCGAAGAAACAGGGACTTGTTCCTGTAGAAGAAAACCTAGCCTAACCCTCAGTGTTTAAGCAAGTTATTGACATGATGTTTAAAAGTGAGACAATCATCAAGCCAGATACCAAGGTATTTGTAACAGGTAACCACTTCAAGTTTTATTCCTTGCGTAGTTACAATATCTACAACAGGCTCTGGTGTCTTTTTAGCTTTTGAAAAGAGGCATTACCTTGGTTTTCTCAACATTTAAAAGAAGCTTTAGTTCAGAGAGCTGAGTCTGAATAATGTTAAAAACTGCTTGCAATTCAACAACAGCCTCCTTAATGGAGGGACCTGCACAGTACATCACGGTATCGTCCGCATAAAAAATGTAAGGTTGCTCCATCGACATTTTCACCTAAACTATTGATGTAGATGGAGAATAAAAGTGGACCTAAAACAGAACCTTGAGGAACACCATTAGTAATGTTTAACCACTCAGAAGACAGCCCATCAAAGTGAACACATTGAGGACCTTTCAGAGAGGTAGTTCACAAACCACCCACTGTATGGCTGGATATGCCTATACTGAGTAGTCTCTGCTTTAAGATGCGATGATCGACGGTATCAAACGCTTTGGAAAGGGTCAATAAATAGAGCTGCACGACTCTGCTTATTATCTAAAATACTCGCCACATCATTCACCACTTTCATTGTGGCAGTGATGGTGCTGTGTTGCTTTCTGAAGCCTGACTGATGTTTAGACAGGATGTCATTTGTACATAAAAACACCTTTACCTGTTCACTCACTAGCGTTCAAGCACCTTAGCCAGAACTGATAATTTTGAGATTGGCCTATAATTATTTAATAAGGTGGCCTCCCCTCCTTTTAGCAAAGGCAGGACATACGCTGACTTCCACAATTTTGGAATTGGCGTTTGAGCTGAGGGAGAGGTTAAAAAGAGTAGTGAGAGGTGGAGCAATAAAATCTGCAGCTATCTTTAAAAAGAAAGGTTCTACGTTGTCGCGGGCCGGCCGGTTTCTTAGGATCTAACTTGGTTAAAGCTTCACGAACAACATCAACAGTAAAAGGAGTAAAACTAAAAGGGTTTTCCAACACACGTTTTCAGAAGCTCAAGGGGGTGTGTGTGTGTGTGTGTGTGTGTGTGTGTGTGTGTGTGTGTGTGTGGTGTGTGTGTGTGTGTGTGGTGTGTGTGTGTGTGTGAGAGAATGTACCGAGATGGAAATGAACTGTCACAGTATTTTGTGCTTGGGATTACTCTTGTAATCTGTTTTTCAGAACCTGCACCTTGGTTGACGGTCCTGTTGCCATCCACCCCATCAATACTTTTTGAATGAATTCAAATGTATCAGTATGTCTCTACTTTAAAGAGTCCTCTCCTGCTGATGTTCTGGGGCACTAAGTGCCGGCACTAAGTACAAAGTACGCGGTGTGAACACGGCTAATGGGTAACTGATGTGATCCAGGAATACTTCGCTCCAGCACCGAAGTCCATAGGGACTTGGCTTGGGAAACGGAAGGTCACCGGTACGAGTCCCCGAAAGACCAAGTGCAACCGATGTGTCCCTGAGCAAGGCACCTTTGACGACACTGATACCCGGGCAGTACATATGGCAGCCCACTGCTCCTAACACTAGAGATAGGTGAAATGCAGAATGTACATTTCCCCTCTGTGGGACGATTAATGGTATATTCTTCTACATGTACACACTTCAATTGCTGTATTATTTACTCGAGGAACTTAGACTATACCTAATTGTTTATTATACAATTGTTTTCTGCTACTTAACACCTCAACATTATATCTCAGAGGAAAATATGGAACTTTTTGTGGCACAAAATGTGTTAGTGATTTGCATGTCGTAAACAAATTGATAAAATTGATTATTGATTAATTTGGAATATTAATTAAAAAGGCCGTTATCCGCAGGTTCACTTAGGAATGCCTTGCATGAACATTTGTCAGGCTTTGTGTTTCCTAGGGGCAGTACATCAATAAAGTTTATTGATAATGTGTTTGTTTAAAAATCTGAAGAAAATTGTGCTGCGAACACGGGAAAAACTTTGTTGCATTGTTTGACATCAACACATTGATGTCACTAGAAAACTCCAGCTGGTAGAATATCAAAGTGCACTATAGGACATGAGATCTGGAGACTGACTGAGACTTTGCAAAGACTGAATGAATGTGAATTGATTAGTCAATTTCTGACTGTTACAGTAACACTGACCCACCGACAAGGTGATTTTATTTTGGGATGCACACAATGCTTTTGGCAATGGATTTCTGACTATGCCATATTAGTTTAACGATTGTGAGACATGACGCATGAACTTTGTTTGACTCAGCATGATCCCTGCATGGCTTGATGACTATGTAGCTTGATTTCTAACATTGCTGATTCTTTTTGACAGGAGAAAGTTTGTTTTTTTCCCTTTGTTTTAGGTGTTCCTGATGAGTCATAGGACTTTGAAATAACATTGTATGTGAAGATGGGTACTCGAAGGTATCTTATTTGGGAAACATGGTCTCTATGGTTTGGAGGATCATCATCGTCTATCTCATATGAAAATATGGAACTTTTTGTGGCACAATTTTTATTTTAAAGCTTATTTTACAGATTCAGATTTTTGTACAAAATAAAATCAACTCGTGAATTATTTGGTATTTCAACAAAAAATAAACTACCAAGCAGCAGAGCCAATAATGTTATTAAAAATAGCTCCAACTTTATCAGCTTGAATATTAAGGTGATGAACAAATGGATAAATACATAATTATAACATAAATATGATTTATTAATAAATGAGTACTTTTACATTTGGTATTTAGATGTTAACACTGCAAAAAGTATAATAATTAGTAATATTTGTATTCTTTCTATATCCCTGATAATCTTCAAAACCCTTTCTGGTTCTTTGAAGGCTCTATCCAGACTATCTTCTGGTTATTTTCTGCATCAATCCCTATTATCTCTTACAACAAAAAACAACATCTTGGACATAACCGCAAGACTGTAACCTCTTCACATTCTGTTGAAATTGTGAGTCAATTACCAGCCATATTTCACACATTGCTGTTTTTAATCATTAATATGTGGATGACAGTTGAACTGGATGATGTAACATTTATGCCATCTGCTGGAAAGAAGACTTATCGCTCTGTTGGCTTGTTTGGACAACAAAAACAGAGTGAAGCTCTCATTCCATAAACAATCTTTGAGTACAGACACCGTCCTGCAGAGAGCACACAGCCCAACAGCACGTTTTTGGTCTAGCGTCACTTTACAAAAACGTTTGCATTAAGACACTAAGACTAGCTGGTTCATTGTAAAGGTCAGTCCACCTTAAATGAGCAGTGGGTGATCAGCAGGTGAAAGGCAGGATACGGGAACTTGGTCCTGAGGAGATGTAACGATTATTAAACAAGAAATAGTCGAGTCAAGGGGTCAAAGAAATGAACATTTGTGATTATTAGTGAATCGGTTGCAGATGGGTGAAAACAGGCTTAGGGAGTAACGTATTACATGTAACGGCATTAGGTCATCAGGATACAAAATAGGTAAATGTATTGCCTTACAGTTACAGAAGCAAAAACACTCTAATAACAGGTACATTTATGTAAAACAGGGCTCATTAACAGGATAGCAATGATACAAAACATTTAGAAACAAAGAACAATACATCAAATCATCCTATATGGAAACTTGGAGCCCTCAATCCAAATAAAATGGTTCATCAACAGTCAGTGGTTAACGTATACAACAGAATGACAAAAACATTAAACATATTGTCCACTTATGTTGATAAAGATGGAGTTCATTTAAGTCTTATATGGATGTTGTACAACAATGTTAATCCAGTCAGACAGATATCTCTCACGTGTGAACTGTCATAAGACTTATTCATTGTCCTCTCCATCAGCTTCTGTTTCCATGTGTTCAGCTGAGCTGCTGATTGGAGGCTCTGCCTCTCCGTTATCCTCAGTTTGAATTTCATTAAGCTGTGAGGACTGACGACCAACACACTTGTGCCTTTGGAAATGATTACGCCATTTAAATCTTTTGTCACAAACATTGCAGCTGTATATTTCCTCTTCTGTGTGGATTCTCATGTGTTCCTTTAAACTTCCACGCTGTGAAAAAGCTTTCTTACAGACTGAGCAGCTGTGTGCTTTCTCTCCTGTGTGGACTCTCATGTGTGTCTTTAAACTTCCACACTGTGAAAAAGCTTTCTTACAGACTGAGCAGCTGTGTGCTTTCTCTCCTGTGTGGACTCTCATGTGTGTCTTTAAACTTCCACGCTGTGAAAAAGCTTTCTTACAGACTGAACAGATGTGTGCTTTCTCTCCTGTGTGGATTCTCATGTGTGTCTTTAAATTTGTATTCACTGAAAAAGCTCTCTCACAAACTGAGCATTTGAATGGTTTCTCTCCTGTGTGGATTGTCATGTGTTCCTTTAAACTTCCACCCTGTGAAAAAGCTTTCTCACAAACTGAGCAGCGAAAGGGTTTCTCTCCTGTGTGGATTCTCATGTGTTGATCTAGTTGTTGTCTATATCTAAAAGCTTTCTTACAGACTGAGCAGCTGTGTGCTTTCTCTCCTGTGTGGACTCTCATGTGTTTCTTTAAACTTCCACTCTGTGAAAAAGCTTTCTCACAAACTGAGCAGCGAAAGGGTTTCTCTCCTGTGTGGATTCTCATGTGTTGATCTAGTTGTTGTCTACATCTAAAAGCTTTCTTACAGACTGAGCAGCTGAATGGTTTCTTTTCAGCACTACTTCGGGGATCACTGAAAGATTCTTGTCTATTTTTCAGTGAGTTTGAGCCTGAGGCAGGTTCTCTGATCTCCTTCCAATCAGCACTGTCTTCAGTGTCATGTTCAGAAGAGTCATCAGTGTCTTCAGAAGAGTCATCAGTGTCTTCAGAAGAGTCTCCAGTGTGTTCCTCAGTCTTTGGTTGTAAACTGCTCTCTGGATCTGAGTTCCTGGCTGGTTCTGGTCCTCGACAGTCATCTCCATCAGCTTCTGTTTCCATGTGTTCAGTTTGTCTTTGATGAGGCTGTGAGGACTGAGGGTTCTCTTTATCATCTTCACTCTTCACAGGGTCAGGAGTGAAAGTGGACTTGGTGATATCAGCCTCCTCCAGCTCCTGAAGCTGCTCTCCCTCCTGACTGATCCTGAGTTCCTCCTGTTCCTGCTTAATGTGTGGGGGGGGCTCTGGGTCCTCCTGGTCCAGACTGGAGCTCCACTCCTGCTGGTCAGGGAGAGGCTCTTCTTTAACCACCACCAGCTGCTGGACATCTGCAGGAAACACACTGTTATATCAGTCTTGGACCTAGTCAATATAATTAGTTATGTTGTTGAATTACAGTTTCCAGAGAAGAGAGGCCCATCGTCTCTTCCGCAATTATTAGGAGTGAGCGGAAGTGCAAAGAGGCCCTCCTCAGAATAATACAGTTAAGTCTTGTTAGTTGGGTGGTTCATATCCTGACAGGGTATGAATTACACCTAAAGAGGTCATGAGATAATGACCTTTCGACATCTGGAACATACGTGGGTGTTATAGTGTTATGTGTTATAGTTATATATATACAGCTGCTATATATGATGTGAAAGACTTGTACTCGTTGGAGCATTACCACTATTGACTGCTTGTGTGCAAGGTAATGTTTCCTCATTATTATTGATTGTTGTACAACGAAATAATAATTAATCAACTATATCTGTGTCTGTGTTTTATTGATTCCTCTCTGTTTTTATTCTTCCCTTCTGTGAGTGCTGAATTGCCACAACAACACAGTCAGAAAAAATTGTCTAATTATGTTGGCTCAATTCACCTCATGTAGCCCAGCACCTTTCCACTTACCGTTAAACATTTAGCACTAGCCGCAATGTAAACAATGAATTGTATTTGCGATTGTTCACAGATACACTATGCCAGGGCTATTCAATTAGTTTGGAATGGGGGCCGGTTGATGAAAATGATCCAAAGCAAGGGGCCGGGAAAAAGATGGCTTAAAATATGAGCAATCCTATTAAGATCTTCAGATACAGTACAACAGCATAGTGGAGTGCATATATTGTGTTTAATTCAATCAAACAACATAGCCCCAAGGCCTTTTTTGATCTAAATGCTAAGTTGTGTAACGCAAGACACATTGAGAGCATCATTGCGAATGCAGCAAAATAGGGAGGGGGCAGGATGTATAGAACAGGGGTCTGCAACCTTTTTGATATGAAGTGCCATTAAAAAATATATATTTTATCAACGTGCTGACGATCGTGAATTATCAAGGGGGGGGGGGACGAAGAGCTTGACGCTCGTGAAATGTCAACAGGAGGGCGGGGGGAGCCTCGCTGCGGGGAAGTAGTGTGTGGACCTGTCAGGGATGCTCTGATCGGATCGAGTGGGCGGGGCCTATGGGGATCTTCCATTTAAAGTTATGTTTAAAACTCAGTTAATGGGGCTCATTCATCACTGGCGCTTCCACCAACAACAACCAACATAATTGTTACATTCAAATGAAGTACATTATTGAAGTTTACATTAACTTTGGATAATAACACGGGAGAAATGAGCGGAAGCGCTCTCTTTTCCTCTCTCCCCCTCTCTCTCCTGACAGCCTGTCAGTATCTCATGCAGCTCATTGATCCTGTATTGAGTGACCCGACAGTGAAGAATAAATATATGTATAACTAGTTTAGCTTGTTCCAGAGGTAGATCAAATAGCTAAGTGTGTTTGGTCTAACTCTTATGTGTTTTGCTCCGCTCACCGGTCCGTCACAGCGGGCGGAGCTGCAGAATTTCTGATTCACACACGTTGCATTCCGCTATTTTATTGTCATTTTCGGACACTTTAAAATACTGCCAGACCGGTGAAGCCATTTTGGAGAGCTTGTCATGTATTTTACGTCATGCGAGAGCACCGATCGATCGGCAGAGAGTGAGTATCGGTCGATATCGATCGGCGGTGGGTCGATATCGATCGGCGGTCGATCGATCGGAGCATTCCTAACTTAAATGATGCCGAATTTAACAAACTAATTTAAATAATTGGTTTAAACAGCATAATAATAAGGACGATCGTCTGTTCTGTGATTCTCCAGAACACACATGGCCAGTCCGCCCCTGTGTAGAATGTTATTTCAATGAAAGATGAGCAGATCGCCACTGGGCTTTCAACTAAAGACACAGCCACGCAAAAACTGCGTGCCAGGGGTTGCCGACCCCTGCCATAGAATATGTCTGGTCATGTCCAGTCCTGTACATCAGAGGCCATGCCCAGTTTCCACAAATATGGGTGTGGAGGAGTTGTCTTAGGTTTTTCTATCCTGTTTTTGAGCATAAAGACACTGGCGGATGGGGAGGAACATTTTTTTCTGGAGAGAGCGAGAGAGAGAGAGAGGGGGGGGGTTCTCCTAGTATGCTCTCTCTCGGTAAGCTCTGTCCCTCAGAGCTGGGTTTTTGCTCTCGGTAAGGTTCTCTCAAACTTGGTAAATATCTCTCAAATTTCTTGATTGAATGCTGAGTGAATTACTTTGTTGAATGAGTGGAATGAATTGAGATTTGTTTGTGAGTATTAGTAACCGCCACCTATGAGGATCTTCCTCCGAATACCTGCGGGATATAGGTATGTGTTTGTGGATGTTAGTACCCGCCATCTGTGTCGGATAGGAGTGTGTTTGTGAGTATTAGTAACCATTACCTGTGAGGATCTTCCTCCGAATACCTGCGGGAGATAGGTATGTGTTTGTGAATGTTAGTACCTGCCATCTGTGTCGGATAGGAGTGTGTTTGTGAGTATTAGTAACCGCCACCTGTGAGGATCTTCCTCCGAATACCTGCGGGAGGTAGGTATGTGTTTGTGAATGTTAGTACCTGCCATCTGTGTCGGAAAAAAGGTATGGAATTGATGTGAATTGATTTGGTGAATGAAAAGTTGAATGTGCTTTTTATTATCACCGGTCTTTTATGAGGAAATGTCTCTAAATTCTATCGGGAGATTTAAAAATCACAACTGAATTGGGCAGTTGAAAGTACAATTTTGGTAATAAATGTAAAACTGTGAATAAAAGTTTCATATTTGAACATGATCACAGCATGATAGGTTTAGTATGAGTATAATGTTGTAAAGAGAGAAGGTAAAAACTCTGTATTAGTTTGGACCTATTTTTCTTCAAATAAACTGATCCCATCTTTTGGACTGGGACAACTTAAAAGACATCTGCGCCCTCCTCTCCTGCTTCAAAGGTAAGATTGCACCCTGCCACACTCACACTTAGGTAGGGCCACACCTCATTTACTGATATCAAAATCCTTCGGGATCGCTTAAACAGATGTAAGAGAGTTGTCTGAATTGAAACAGCAGTTAATTGAACCTGGTTCTTCGGGGAGTAAATAGAGGTGAGATCTTGCTGATGTTGGTGGATCTGAGCCAAGCAGTAAACTTACATATATTAGGAACATGTGTGTACACCCTGTGGACATTTACTACAGGTCGCGGAACGCCAAGTGTACAGACATGCTGTTCGGCCCCAGAGCGCAATTAAAATATGATGGGGTGCTACATGGATAGCCAGTGCAGGGGCCTTCCATGTGGAAAAAAATTGGAGACGGACGAGCTTCCCCCGCAGAGATATAAAATGTTAAAGTTTCGCGTAATTCGGGACAATTTCACCAGGGGGCGTAATGTCCACTGAGTGGACATCTTTGTCAATAAAGTGTACAGAATAATATGTCAATATCATGTACATTAATGCATAGAGTGGTGTCCATGAAATAGACATTGCAAATAAGTGTTTAAAACGTGAGGAAAACTGTCGGGAAAAGTGTTGTGAATACAGACCCAGAGCACAGGTGGTGCAGCACCTGACTTTTCAACCCAGGAATAAGTGTTTGAAAGGGGGGGGGAAGTATTGTAAATAGAGGGAGACTGTACTCAGAGAGCAGCACGCAGCACATGGCTTTTCAACCCAGGAATAAGTGTTTGAAATTGGGAGAGTGTACACAGAGAACAGGCTGCAGCAACTCACTTTACAATCCAGGAAAAGGTGGTTTAAATAGCGGTAAAAGTGATTTAAATACATGTCTATTACACATACTTTAATGCACAAAATTGTGTCCTTGCAGTGTACACATCATAACCCAGCCTTGCATCATCGTTTTGCAGGTACGATGTGTACACTGGGTCATTCAGAAAGTGCTATTTCTGAAGAAATAGCACATTCTGAACATATGTCAAACAGAGATTCCTATTCAAAGTTATCAATTAATAGCAAGATTTGACATGGGCAAACAGGTTATTTCACAGAACAAACAGGCTATGTCAGGAAAAGCACCTCTTTGTGGCGGCTCACAGAGCCCCAAAGGACGGACTAAGCAGCTCCAGCATCTCTCCCTGACATGGACAAACAGGCTATGTCAGACTTCCATGAAATACACCGGAAAAGCACCTCTCTGTGGCGGCTCACAGGGTCCCAAAGGACGGACTAAGCAGCTCCAGCATCTCTCCCTGACATGCGTACTTCCATAACCTCGCGCACCGTGGGTCCCCGGGCCCCCGGACTTAAGCACTCCCCCACGGACTAAACCCAGATGATCACACCCTCAAGAACCTCGTGCCCCTGGGAACTTTAAAGGGGGGGTGGAGTTTGCTGTGCTTTATTGTCCGCCATTAAGCTTCCTACAGAGGACACGTGACTACCAGACATTCAGACACTTCTAGGTGACCAGGGGCATGCTTGTATGGAAGTCATTCATTTTGGGTTTTTGTCAGAGGATGTGTGCTTAAGTTTGGGTCCCTGTCCATGTCCAGGTATGCATGGAGGTGCGAGCACTTTGTGCACTGTGGAGGATGTTCTCATGGCCCTGGTAACACATAAAGGGGGTGGATTGTGCGGTGCTCAACCGCCCGCCTAACCAGCATCAATATTCGGACTTCATCACAGCACCACCTGCCCTGCTGGAAGGTCACTTTAACTTTTTGTTACCCTCCTCTGCCTTACACATCCTCCAACACTTAAGCACTCCTCACTCGGACTAAACCCCTCCATGCACACCACCAGAACCCCATGCCCCTGGGGATATTAAAGGGGGGGAACACCCAGATTTTCAGCATAGAGATGTCCGCACCCATTTCTCTCCCCTCTCATGCTGCTCACTATTGCCACTTGTCCACTCCCATCATCCAGTACCAACTCATCATTATCCACTCCCATCATCCAGTACCAACTCATCATTATCCACTCCCATCATCCGGTACCAACTCATCATTATCCACTCCCATCATCCGGTATCAACTCATCATTATCCACTCCCATCATCCGGTACCAACTCATCATTATCCACTCCCATCATCCGGTACCAACTCATCATTATCCACTCCCATCATCCAGTACCAACTCATCATTATCCACTCCCATCATCCGGTACCAACTCATCATTATCCACTCCCATCATCCTGTACCAACTCATCATTATCCACTCCCATCATCCAGTACCAACTCATCATTATCCACTCCCATCATCCGGTACCAACTCATCATTATCCACTCCCATCATCCGGTATCAACTCATCATTATCCACTCCCATCATCCGGTACCAACTCATCATTATCCACTCCCATCATCCGGTACCAACTCATCATTATCCACCACCATCATCCGGTACCAACTCATCATTATCCACTCCCATCTTCCGGTACCAACTCAACTGTGGTGTAATATTAGAATAACATTCAGCAATATATACTAAAATGTGTGTTCAGTTGTTGGTGGGTTTTTAAAAAAGAGGACAAAGTAACTAATTTTAACAAACTTTATTCACAGAAATATATATATATATACATTGACATTGTCACTTTATAACAGTATAGCATTGTTCACTCATCCAGCACAAGGGGACTGATTTGAACAACGCATTGCATATTTGCAAGTTGGTCACTGGCTTGTGCACTGGTAACAATGTCTGTATCGGGTGAAGTTGGTGCAGAGTCTGGCACCCTCTCTTCACCCATGTCTGAGGGACTGTGTTCGGCCATTGACTGTTCCCTCTTCGCCGCTCTCCAAGCGTTGAACTTTAAGTAGAAGTCTTCGTCTGACATCTCTGACGAAGCATTGGGGGAGTCTTGGTAGGGAATGGGGATATGCTCCTCTCCAGAGCTGTCACTGTCACTGTCCCCCAAATTGTCTTCACTCCCCCCTTCTTCATTGTCTGATGGTTCTTCTAATGCTGCTGCCGCTGCTTGCAGTGACTCTGTGAAGAGCAGCCGTATGTCCGCAGCCTCCTTCAAAGAAGGATTCTTGGCATAAAATGTGTCCGCAGTTGCAGTGTTGTAGACACATAAAATCACTCACTCTTTGGCGGTTGCCTGGATCCTGAAACCTCTTCGCATTATCTGCGTGGAATGTGCGGAGGTCGGTGAAGTTAATAGGACCTTTTAGTCCCACATCAGCCCATGCCAACCTCAGGAAGTAGGCAAGGTTCCTCGACGGGTTCTTCCCCGCTGTGTATAGGAAGTAGCGGTTCTGAGTGCAGGTCAGCGTCTCCTTTATATCCAGCCACCTCTTCATCCATCCAAACTCTTCTATGGTGAGGTACAGCTGCGCTTCCCCGAACGCGCTGGCCGTCTTGTGGTTGCTTACCTGTTATGACAGAGGTAGAGAGCGTCAATACAAGTATCAATCATGCACAACATGTTTATCACTGCCAGAATAAACACTTTTTTTTTAATAGCACTCACGTGGATGAGGTAACCAAAGGCAGTGCCAGTTGTCTCCGCCTTTCGGACCTCAGCATTGGTCATGTTCGAGTAGACCCCCGGACGGTGGCCATAGATGCAGCTCCAATGGAGGGTCAGGTACCCATAGAGCAACAGCCGGGTTGCGGTAGTCGGATTGCTGGCCATCACGTCCAGGAGCTGAGGGATGCGAGTATTGGCCGCAGTCAAACATGCGATGATGTCTTTATGGCTCGGCAGACCTTCCATCTTGTCCCGCTTCACCTGCATCTGGTGGATAACCACCTTCTTCCTCAGGGACTTCAGGATGGCACCAAGTTCCCGTGTTATTAAGGTCATGTCATTTTGATTGAGCCTGCTCCCCTTGCATGGTGTGGCTGACATGTATTTGACAAAGTGTGCTATATTTTTTATATAGAAGTCAGAGGTCGTGCCCTGTAGGCTCGACTTTATCAGGCTCCGGGACCAACTGTTGGCAAAGGAAAACGCATCAGTACATTACGTCAATGTGGAGAACACACACAATTAGAGATGTCCCGATCCGATCACGTGATCGGGGATCGGAGCAGATCACGTGATTTTTAAAAGATCGGAATTGGGAGAAAAAGATCGGGGATCGGGAATCCTTAAAAAAATTATTTTATTTAATGTTACAAAACAAAAATGACCATGTTCACGTCTTAAAGTCATCCTGAGGCCTTAGTTTTGGTTTAAAATTACACAACATCATGTATGTGTTGCTTCTTTTGGGCTTGTTTTCAGACCTGGTTGCTTATTTCTCTCAAATCTGGCAACAGAGTGGGCACAGTGTCTAATAGTAGCAGTAAGCTACCGAGAGGCTACGTTTAGCTGGTGACTCGGGAGTCGGGACAGAGCAAATGTCAGGAGTTTGGAAGTATTATAAAATTGAAAGCGAAGGCAGTGTAACAGCCAGATGCAATGTTTGCAAGAAGGAGGTTCCGCGTGGTGGAAAGAACAGAGCTACGTTCAACACGAACAATCTAATACGATTGTTTGTTTTTTCATTTTTTTCCCCGTTTTTTTTTAATTTTTTTTTTTTTAATTGAATTTATTGAAATCTCCAATATCAACGTAAGAGCTTGTGCCTCTTCGGGGGGTGCTAACACTTAACCATAAACGTTATCGTTTACTCCATCTTTATATGTAGATATTACTTTTCTCCGTTAATCTCCGTCATGTTGTTTCCAAAGCAACAACAACTTCCTGTCAACAGCGCTACCTCTCCTTCAAAATAAAAGCATGTCCATAAATAGGAAGCCAAGCCAAATTACACTTAAGACATACAACTGCAACGAAAGTAACAAACACAATGCGATATCCTTTTCAATTTCAAAGAACACAAATTGGGTTACATTAACAAATAACTATAAAACAACAATACTGTAGAATAACAAAAAGAAGTGGTTCGCTGCTGATTACTATTGAATTGTGTTACTCCAGTAAGATGGAAATGTAATACTTTGTTTATTCATGTTATGTTAAGCTGCTGTTGTTCATTGCATTATTACTAGACTAGTTAGTCTTAAGGCTAGAATTCTGCACTAAGCCACATTTTCATTTTATTATTTGTGACTGAATGTGAAGCTAGTCAAGCTACCTCTTTCCAGTAGAGTTATTTTTGTTGTGTTACTGCACTTTCTGCACTCAATTTGTTTACATGGTTATTTTGTGGTGGACCACTGATAAGCTTTATTTTGTTTTGATCCAATGCTGCCCAACTGAACTGATCCAATGCTGCTGTGAAAAAAAGAAGCTATATCCATGTTGGATAGAATGGATGGTTGGGTACTGTCATTTAAATTAAAAAATAACCTTAAGGGACAACTTGAATGCTTTTTTCCTTTTTTTTTCTTAATGCATTGCATAAAGATCGGATCGGGAAAAAGCGGTATCGGCAGATTGTCAAAATCAAATGATCGGAATCGGATCGGGAGCAAAAAAAGGTGATCGGGACATCCCTACACACAATGATGCTGACATCATGGACAGTAATTGATGTTACTCACCCACGTATCCTCTTCAAATCTCTCATAAAGAGCCAGTCAGACAGGCGCTTGAAACCGTGTGCCATGAAGGTTAGGAACGATTTCACTCGGCTTATCTTGGAGACTGCGTTTTCTTGGAGCCTGACTGTAGGGTCGATGCCCTCATAATGCTCCCGGTAGCCTTGCAGATACTCCTCTGTGAAACATAATACAGTATGTTAATGACAACACATTGTGTGTTACAGAAACTGCATTTGTGACATATTCAACACACTTACCCATGATGCATGGGAATGTTATGTCCCGCATTATATTCCCCCGGCCCCTGCCGCTGAACCAGGGGGAATTTATGGGAGGGGAGGTTGACGAGGCCTCGGTATCTCAGGATGCAGGTTCTGAGGAGCTGGATGTCCGTGCCTGAGAGGTATTTCTGCAGGAGGCAATGGGGGACTTGCTGCAGGAGGCAATGGGGGACTTGCTGCAGGAGGGAATGGGGGACTTGCTGCAGGAGGGACCTTTGGACTTGGACTGCCTCTTTTTCGTTGACTCTGTCCGGGGTCGTTTCTTTAGATACACCCGCTCTTGTTCCTCCCCATCCTCTTCATCGGACCCATGCATGTCCTTGGCCCTCTGTTCCCTCCTATGTCGCTTATGTTTTATCCTCTGCTGCAGCTTGCAGCGCAGGGATTTCACCTCAGCAGCATATCTGTCCCTCTGAGCCCTCATTGTGTTTGCCTCCATCCTCCATTCCTTACAGTCTGGGTTGTCACATTCAATCACTGGGGACAAGGGTGGAGGTTGTGACAGGACCTCATCATCCACAGTGTCCACATCCCAAGAGGAAATAATTCCTACTGTGGGGTTTGTCAATCGGAGTTCACGAAGCTCCTGTTTTGCCACTTTTATTTTTACTTTATTAACAACCACATGTATTTCCTCCCGGGACAGCTCAACGTGGTCTCTGTCCAAGTGGCGGTCCAGCCTTGTCCCGATGTACTCACATCCTGCAATGATGCAGGGATGGAGCCTCATGTTTGTTCGTCCATTGGCCATCAACAGAATAATTCTTCTTTCATCTGCATTACGCACATTATGATTCCTCTGCAGGTGCTTGCTCAGGGCGCGGTAGGAACTCTTACAGATCGGACATTCGCTCGCCATCCTATCTGTATGGATGAAACATATTGTTTGTTTAATCCATTGAATAGATATAGTTGATGTATATCGTGTCGGTGGGGGGCTCCACCTTCATTCCAACAAAGGACCACTGGTCTCAATTCATAGTACCCAGTGATCAGTCACACCACGGTTTGATATATAGCGTGGAGGTGGGGGGCTCCACCTTCATTCCAACAAAGGACCACTGGTCTCAATTCATAGTACCTGGTGATCAGAGTCACACCACGGGCACGAGGCATAGCATTTCGGTACCGGGAAGTGTCCCCAGTAGAATGCATAGAACCGGGAGGGACAAAGAAGGAAACGTGAAAAGACTCAAGAGAATAGCACTCAGCGAACTGGAGAGACCCCATGTCAAATCTCTCCAGTTTATTTATTTATTTTTTGGTCCATTGGCATCATCGTGCGAAAGGTGTCCCATTTAGGCACTCGTTAGGCGGGCAGAGATTCCTGTCATCTCTCGGCCGTTTCCTCCGGAGCATTGTGCCAATGTGTGTGTGGATAAACGGGCCATCTGTGGACACTCGGTACAGGGAAGTGTACCAGGTAAAAGGATTTAATATAACCAGTGACAGAGAAGGAAACCTGAAAAGTCTCAAGAAAATAGCACTCAGCGAACTGGAGAGACCCCATGTCAAATCTCTCCAGTTTACAGCAATCATCGTGCGAAAGGTGTCCCATTTAGGCACTCGTTAGGCGGGCAGAGATCCCTGTCATCTCTCTGTCCTATCCTCCAGGCAAGGCGGGGGCCAAAACTGGGTGAAATTGACCAAAATGTTAAAATAAATAAAATAATTCATCCATGGAAAGATACATGAAAGTAAAAAAAAGTATCCGAAAATAGTGCATCATAATGCAGGGAGAGTCCCCTGACAACTCTCCTTACATTCCTCCAGAGGCAGAAAAAGTATGTTAACTTTTTTGGAGAACCATGAAACCGGGCCAAATGTATCCGAAAATAGTGCATCATAATGCTGAGTCCCCTCAAACTCCCCTTGCATTCCTCCAGAGGCCAGTTCAAACCCTCTACAGCAGGGGTTTCAAACTCAATTTCATCACGGGCCACATTCGCATTATGGTTGCACTCAAAGGGCCGGTTGTAACTTTAAGACTATATAAAAATACATATATAAATATTTAATATATATAAAATAATGTATTATATTACATTATTGCCTCTGCATTGGATTATTATCGGATAGGGTAATAACTTCATAATTAACTACGTCTGAAAGCAGAAGTCTAGCAAATAATTGCAAGTCTCTTCAGTAAGAATGTCACAATGATTTAAAAAGAAAAGCCAAATTCTGGGGAAAAAGGCAAATTCTGAGAAAAAAGTAAAATTTGAGATGCATTGTGCTCCATGTATGAGCAAAAAGCTTCTGTAAAGTGGCATGTAACCGTATAATAAACATATCATATGTTTTGCAAGCTCTTGTGGGGCCACATAAAATGAAGTCGCGGGCCGGATTTGGCCCCCGGGCCTTGAGTTTGACACCCCTGCTCTACAGCATACTGTTGCCCTCAGGCAACAAACTACTTTTTTCGACCTCACACTGGCCCTCTAAATATTTTTTTTTTTTTTAAATATACACAATGTCACCTGACATGCTGGTGTCCAATAAAATGAGGGAATTATATGGGTGTGGCATTTTGTCTGGTGGTGGAGCAGTCCTTTCTGCAAGCAAAGCTGCAGGGGACTCAGGGCCACCACTTGGTAAGATACATTTCACTTTTTAACATACTAGAAATGTACACAACTTAAAATAAAAAATACATGCATGTGCATGAATACGTAAAGAAGTATATTTGATTGTTTAAAGACTTATTATGTATTTATTAGTGCTGTCAAAATTATCGCGTTAACGGCGGTAATTAATTTTTTGAATTAATTGCGTTAAAATATTTAACGCATTTAACGCATGTGCAGAATGGCCCGCCCCATACGTGCCACCAGTGGCAGCGCCAGGGTATGGCTGGGGTAGGCTACACCCAAACCAAGAAATGGCTTAGCCCCACCATGAAAAATGATGTTAAAGTAAGCAAAATAAATTCTGCCAACTCGCGGAGTAAATTGCACAGACAGCAGTTAGTAAGATTGATTTCAGTAGCCACGGTTTTGAAAACTTTTGTCACGTAGTGATCGTCTTCTCAAAAGAACATCTTTGATAATGTCGGTGTTGTTGCAGGAAGTCCCGACGGAGAATACTTTTGCTGTAGTACAGGGGTGCACATAACTGGTACGCAGGTTATGTGCGTAATCTGAAACTTGTGTCACAAAGCGCATTTGCGTACCGACGTACTTGTGAAGCTTTTCCAGAAGGCGGTTAGATCACCGGACGACAGAGTCGGTCTCCGTGTGCACAGACAGGGCTGCTGTTAACGTCGGTCTGTACAACGGAATTGTGCCAAAACTACGCCAACCGGCTGCGGAGGGAGACACTCTCTCACCGCCCCCCCTTCACTGGAGAACTGCGCTAAAACAGCTGATCACAACGTTCACACTCTGTGGTCACAAAGTACTCCACTAGCCCCCCCCCCCCCCCCCCCTCTGTCGACTTTCCTGAAGTACTCCCCCGTTGATAGAACGGATGAATTAAGACCCCACGGTTTGATGATTGATAGGTGTGTGGGTTGTCTTTCATTTTGACACGCAGAAAAATGTTATAATAAACATAGATACTGTGTTAAATGGATATATCCGCCTTCTTTCATTTATCTTTCCATTCCCACAATATACATAAATAAATGGCATATTTTGGACATAGTTCGAATGGTGATTAATCATGATCAATTAATTTTTATCGTTTGACAGCCCAAGTATTTATTAATTAGCTAAAACTATGTTTTTTTTTGTTTGTTGCCTCAGGGCACTTGACCACTTTTTTCCAGGCAATATCATACAAGTGTGCTCAGCTGTAAAATGATAAACCTAATCAAATGGACAACAAAACATGTTATGGGCAGAAGGGACACGATCAGGCTGTTAGGGCTATTCCGTCTGACCACACACACACACACACACACACACACACACACACACACACACACACACACACACACACACACACACACACACACACACACACACACACACACACACACACACACACACACACACACACACACACACACACACACACACACACACACACACACACACACACACACACACACACACACACACACACACACACACACACACACACACACACACACACACACACACACACACACACACACACACACACACACACACACACACACACACACACACACACACACACACACACACACACACACACTTTTGAATTCATATAGAGTTGTTTTTCTATTTCTTCTGAATCGCAGAAATCCTTGGTGTTTCAATACCCTCGTAGCACTGAGGCAACAAACCAACCCCTGGTTGAGGGGTGAGTCACATTTTATAATTGATATAATATCAGGGACCCCAAAGCTCCTAAAACACATGGTGAAACATTTTTTTTTCCTCCCAAAATAAAAAGTCATGCCAGAGAGGGTTAAAGTTTGGTAAGAACCATGATTGGGGGTCCTCCAGGCAACAATTGTATCCGAGCCAAAGTGATCATGTAGCGGACACATTCCTCCATGATGTGAAACAGCCGGTTTTTTTCTGAGTGCTCTCAAAAACCGGGTTTCCGATTTCGTGCAGATGGTAGCTTGAAAAACATGAATTAATTTTTTGGACGGAGGAGGGGAGGTCTCGATTCCCCTCTCCGTTGTAAAATGCAACGGGGGAGTGCAAACGTGCCCGGGGCTTCCGCCCGAAGCGCCGAAGACTTGAGCTTTTTGGAGCCCTTCCTCCTCAGTCGTTTTTCCGATGAATTTTTTTTTACTTCATTTTTGATTATTTTAAGATATAATTGACCGTTTTCTTTACTTTTTTTGCTTTCCACGGGTGGGGGCGCATGGTAGGTCGCCTATTAGCTTAGGAACCTCCAGGAATTGTGGGCTAAACAGGTTTTTTGTCACACTTCCAGGAGACAGACCGCGAAAACCACCTCTCTGTGGCCCTTCACAGAGCCCCAAAGGACGGACTAAGCAGCTCCAGAATGTCTCCCTAACATGCACACTTCCATAACATCGCACACCGTGAGACCCCGGGCCCCCGGACTTAAGCACTCCCCCACGGACTAAACCCAGATGTTCACACCCTACAGAACATCATGCCCCTGGAAACCTTTTGCGGTGATCTACCCTCCGCCCATCAGCATCCATATTTGGCCTTCTTCATGGCACCCCCCCCCCCCCGTGCTGGAGGTTGTTTTGTCATATTTCGTCTTTCCACGGGTGGGTGCGCCTGGCAAAGATGTGTACCCAAACTCAAGCACTCTCACTCTGACTAAACACATAAGGACATCCGGGTAAGACCTTAGTGCCCCAGAGTGCCCCTGGTACGCCATGTCGTTAAGTGAGCTCAGTAATGTACTGCACAACATCACATGGGTAAAATGAGCTCCGTGTTGCCCTGCAATATCACATTTGGTGTATTTCCAAAAAGCTGTGAAAATACACCTATATCCGTCATGTCCTGTATAATAGCATTTTTTGTTTATTTCCATCATTCAGGCAAATACACATATATTTGTCCGCTCCAGGAGCTTCAAAGTGCAGACTCCTGAGCTCCGTCATGTCCTGTAAAATATTATTCTTCCGACCGCCAAGCACCGGCACGTGGACCCGGGGAGGAGGCCCTCCGATGGCGGGTCAAATTTGCTGCATAGAGCATGCACAAAAGCACGAGTCCACACACTCTATTAAAGGTAGGGTGGGTAAGAATGGAGAAACCAGCTCGAGTGCGCTAGAATTTGAAAATACACAGCCGAAAAGAATCCGCCCCTTCCTTCAGACTTCCTTACAGAGCACCTCCTCCAACACACATGAACGCGCACATGACTTAGGTTGGCTCTATAGTTCAGGGGAATTGTAAACCATACAAAACAGATAATTACCTGTCCAAGAGAAAAAGAGCGACCACAGCGTCAGATTTCAGCTCGGTGTGTATGGGGGTTATTCCCAATCTTTATTCAAGAGCGTGGTATTTAAATTTGAGAGCATACTTTATTGATTTCCTTCACTCAAACCCTGTCATCGCACCAAAGACAAACCAAAGAGTAACCGCCCTTACGGGACGCTGTAATAAGTAAAGCGAACGCACCCGCAAGGACACCTGGCCTCCTATTGGTTGAGGGATTTTGACAGGATTGTTGCACAAAAGTTTCGAGCGCGCACAGAATAAATCTGAGAGCGGAAACAATCTGTAAGCAGCAATATATCTGAGTGCAAGCGTACAGTTTGAGCAGAAGCAGAGCAAAGTGCAAGCAGGCACTATTTGAGTGCGAGGACAGGGTGAGGGAAATAAATACATAAAGTATGCTCTCAAATTTAAATACCACGCTCTTGAATAAAGATAGGGAATAACCCCCATAGGTGTGTTCCATCAGTAGTCGCCATCGTTGAAAAGCAACTCCGATATTGACTCTGGTTTGAATTCTCCTAGTTTCCACTTTGTTTTTGTTCCTAATTTGCTCTGTTACATTATTTCTTTTGCCACCAGTAGACGATGTTGAACCTAACTCTGCCATGGTGAAAGTGGCCGCCTGTTGCTGGCGAGTCATTAAAGTACTGCTGCAAGGCACGCCCAATGAGGGCACGAGATACATTTGTGCGTGCACGAGATGGAAGGCTGACAGACAGGGCGGCCCCGGCTAAACGGATTGGTCGTACTTTTAACAGTATTACGGCTTCCACAGATGAAATTTTGTTATGGATTTTTTGTCAAAGCACTTAAGATATTCATTGCTATCGGGATGTTAAGAGCATTCCATGGACTATAACAAAAAGTGTATCTCGAGCCGGTTTCTCAAACTTACCTACCCCACCTTTAATGTATTCATTGCTATCGGGATGTTAAGAGCATTCCATGGAATAAAAGTGTATCTGAAGTGAATTACCTACCCCACCTTTAAGATGTAAAAATAAGATTTTACCAACAATGTGGAAGTTACATTCATTGAAGTAGGCTATCAAGGCATTGCTAATTCCTGGCTCCATATTACACAGATTCTGCGTAATAATGCCCTGCCCCTGCATCTTCTATTTCAATATTTTTAGCAGATTTAGCGTTTTTAGTGAGAAAGAAATCCGAGATACTTTTTTGTGCCATGTCAGTTACTCGTCACTTGTGTTGTGCGTCACGTTAAAAGTATCCGACTAAAAACTAACTAAAAAAACATATATATTTGTGTTCTTCTCTGAAGCTAAATAATGTATTATATAGTTTAAAATTATCATTTGAATAATAATATAAAATATATCTCAGGCACAATGAAATGTAATCCAAAAATATATATCAAAAAATTAAATGTGCAGGCAGAGGAGCTCCGCCTGCCTGACGCTAGGGGGTGCTGCAGCGCCCTCAGCACCCCCCTTCCAGCGCCCCTGGTCTAAAGGGTTATTAATGTGATAATAAAGTGTTACTGAAGAGTTTAAAGTGTTAATGAAGAGTAAAGGGAACAGACCTGCTCTGTGTATCCGAAGCTGAGGCTGTGAAACAGCGTCCAGTAGTTTCTGGAGTCTCTTGTTCTCCTCTTTGGAAAGAAACAGCTCCTCCTCGAGCTCTGCTATTGTTTGTTCAAACAGAGCAAATATCTCTTCAGCAGCAGCAGTGACTCGCTGCTTCTTCAACGACAGCAGCATTTGGACTTTACTCATGTTTCCTAGATCACCTTTCCCTGCAGACTCCGTTAAACACACCGTTTCTCTCTCCGTCAAACTCTCAATCTGACTAGTGTTGCTCACGTGTTTCCAGCTAGCATGCTAAGCTAGCTCCTATAGTCCGAGGTAAACGCTCCAGAAAAAAGAGCACAGAGTCCATTCAGAGGTTTATCCAGACACACAGATGATGGATCAGTAGAGCTGGAGCTCACACACACTTTCTCAGGAACACACAGAGAGAGAACCGTAGCGACGAGACGCCACATGCAGGGCTCGAGTTAAGTGTGACTGTGAGGCAATGGAAGCTGAGCTCCCACAAGGAGGGGTCTGAGCTCCCACGGATGCAGTGACATCATACATCTGTGGGGGTCGCTAATACATTACCAACAACCATTTTTTTTTTTATTGAGTCAGGCACAATGAGTTTACATTTATACAGTCAATATTTGTCCTTTCCCCCTCCCCTCCCCTCCCGGTCCTAGCGAGTAAAGTAAAAATAAAGTAATGTAGAAGATAATATTAAAAGAAAATTAAAATAAAGAATAACTAATGTACCCACACTCAAAGAAATGATATGTTAGATTTACTAAATCTAGCTATGTCAACCGGTCGCACGTAACAAGGCTAAGTAAATATGAAACAGACTAGTAAACTAGTAAATCTTACCAAAGCATCTTAATTAAATGCTACATCATAGAGTTATGTTGTATTTGCTTAAATTGTTGTTTTTACTTAACACAATGATGTTGTATTTACTTTAAGTTTGCACTGATTTACCTAACACAGTTAGGTTGTAATTACTTAACACAAATTAGTTACATTTATGTTGTAGGATTGTGTTATTTGCACTTAACATAATATAATCCAAATGGCTCTATCAATATAAGTCATTTCATTTCAAACCTTTATTCACCCAGGTGTATCCCATTGAGATCATTGATCTCTTTTTCAAGGGAGACCTGCTCAAGTAGGTTCCACATGAAACATAAAAACATAAACGGAACAACAAAAAGGACATTTTACAGCATCGTTACAGGGATTACAATTTACAATAACTATCCACATGAGCAGGTACCAACAGCTTCCGATTGAGTAGCATCCAACCGAGCTTTAAAAACATTTAGTGGCACCAGATTGTTCAGTTTCCATTTAATTTGCAGACTATTCCAAGACAGAGGAGCTGCGCATCTAAAAGCTGTCTTCCCTAAGACAGTCCTAGCAGTTGGCACATTTAATAAAACTACAGCATGCGATCTCAGGCAGTAGCCACTTACAATTCGCCGTGAGATCAGGGAGCAGATGTAGGATGGAAGTTTCCCTAACATGGCTTTGTATATAAAAATGTACCAGTGACTGAGCCTCCGTACAGTTAGCGAAGGCAAACCAGCCCTTGCATACCGGGTACAGTGATGGGTTAATGCTTTACAGTTTGTCACAAATCTCAGTGCACTATGATACGCAGCATCTAACTTGACCAGGCAATGGGCAGGTGCATTCATATACATCAAATCACCATAGTCCAGCACAGGTAAAAAGGTCACAGAGCCTTTTCCTGGCTTCAAGCGAGAAACAGGACTTGTTCCTGTAGAAGAAACCTAGCCTAACCCTCAGTGTTTTAAGCAGGTTATTGACATGACGTTTAAAAGTGAGACAATCATCAAGCCAGATACCAAGGTATTTGTAACAGGTAACCACTTCAAGTTTTATTCCTTGCGTAGTTACAATATCTACAACAGGCTCTGGTGTCTTTTTAGCTTTTGAAAAGAGCATTACCTTGGTTTTATCAACATTTAAAAGAAGCTTTAGTTCAGAGAGCTGAGTCTGAATAATGTTAAAAACTGCTTGCAATTCAACAACAGCCTCCTTAATGGAGGGACCTGCACAGTACATCACGGTATCGTACGCATATAAATGTAAAGTAGCTCCATCGACATTTTCACCTAAGCTGTTGATGTAGATGGAGAATAAAAGTGGACCTAAAACAGAACCTTGAGGAACACCATTAGTGATGTTTAACCACTCAGAAGACAGCCCATCAAAGTGAACACATTGGGACCTTTCAGAGAGGTAGTTCACAAACCACCCACTGTATGGCTGGATATGCCTATACTGAGTAGCCTCTGCTTTAAGATGAGATGATCGACGGTATCAAACGCTTTGGATAGGTCAATAAATAGAGCTGCACAACTCTGCTTATTATCTCAAATACTCGCCACATCATTCACCACTTTCATTGTGGCAGTGATGGTGCTGTGTTGCTTTCTGAAGCCTGACTGATGTTTAGACAGGATGTCATTTGTACATAAAAACACCTTTACCTGTTCACTCACTAGGCGTTCAAGAACCTTAGCCAGAACTGACAACTTAGAGATTGGCCTATAATTATTTAAAATAGTTGCCTCCCCACCTTTTTGCAAAGGCAGGACATACGCTGACTTCCATACTTTTGGAATTGCGTTTGAGCTGAGGGAGAGGTTAAAAAGAGTAGTGAGAGGAAGCGCAATAAAATCTGCAGCTATCTTTACAAAGAAAGGTTCTACGTTGTCCGGGCCGTCGGTTTCTTAGGATCTAACTTGGTTAAAGCTTCACGAACAACATCAACAGTGTCGTGGCTTCCTTCCTTGTTTTTCCACCAAGCCACTAGATGCCTTAAACAGACAGTTCTAACTCGTTTCTCTCCTTAAATTACTCACAGTTTGAAGTGTTGCTTGGCCTCCGATGGTTTAGAAAATGTTGCGATGTATTTGCTCAAAATAAAATAACAAACTTTTGCACATGCAACAAAGAAAAATAGGCCTTTACAATATTCAAAAGAAATAGGCAAAACTCAAATAAAACAACACAACTTAGTTATTCTTTCTTTCTTGAAAATGCTTATCTACACAACTTAAAGGGTACTTGTACGGTTTGTATGTACGGTTACGATTGAGTACGTTAAAAACAATTCCTCGACGGCGTCTCTCAACAGGTTGCCCATCACTGTGGCGTTAGCACAGGCGCCGTGGGAATTGTAGTCCTTTATAGTGCGTTGACTACAGACGTCACAATTAGGTGGCCTTTCTTATCAAATCAAATTACTGGCTCTAACAAACAGTAAAAGGAGTAAAACTAAAAGGGTTTTCCAAAACACGTTTTTCAGAATCACAGACTGTGGTGTTCACAGAAGCTGTTACGCTCAAAGAGCGCTTACAGGCTGAACCCTCAATACAAACACGGAAGGGAGGAGACGTGAGTATGGAAGCAAAAATAATTTAATTTCCAATTCAAACGATACTGATGTGGAATTAATAATCCGGATCTGGGAATAACTACGGGGGGGGGGGGGGGGGGAGAAGAGTGGAGGACCGTAGTTGAAGATCCGGAGGATGTCGGATAGAGCAGGCTGAAGCCGGGGTTTGGAGATTCGCAGCGGAACAGGGTGAGATGAGCCGGGGAATCAGAGCTGAATAGAGTGAGCAGGCTGGAGCTGGTAGTGAAGATAATCCGAGGTTCGCTGACGAGGTGGTGTTGGCTGGACGTGGCAGGCAGAGTAGTAGACGGATTCAGTGTATCTTTGACGACGAACTGGTGAATACTGGATGAGGAAGCCGGGTATATAAGCAGGTGTGGGTGAGTAGATGAATCAGGAAGATGAGTAGCAGCTGCGGAGGTGAATTGACGGGAACTGAAAGTAGGTCAGCCACGCCCAGCCAGGAAGACAGACAGATACAAACAAACATGAAACAAAAAGAGAAGCAGAAGGAGGGAAAACTGCACATCCTTACAGTACCCCCCCCCTCAACGGGAGCCTCCTGGCGACCACCAGGCATTTCGGGATGAGCCCTGTGGAAATCCCTCACCATAACGGGGTCCATTATCCGAGATCGAGGAACCCAGCAACGCTCCTCCAGGTTGTAACCCTCCCAATCCACCAAGTACTGTAAGCCCCTGCCCCGGCGTCTAACATCCAAGATTCGATGCACGGTATAGGCAGCATGATCATCAATGACTCGGGGGGGAGGAGGGGGAACGGCCGGAGGGCACAAGTCACTGGTGTGAACTGGCTTGATTTGTGAAACATGAAAAGTGGGATGGATCTTGATGATCCTGGGGAGCTTCAGGCGGACAGCAGAGGGGTTGATTATGCGCTCAATGGGGAAGGGGCCAATAAACCGGGGAGACAGCTTCTTGGACTCGGTAAGGAGGGGGATGTCCTTGGAGGACAACCAAACCGATTGTCCAGGGGCGTAAAGGGGAGCAACAAGTCTGCGGCGGTTGGCTGATTGCTGGTTCTTGGCGGAAGTCCGGAGGAGGGCAGATCGGGTGTCTCTCCAGATCTTCCGGCACCGACAAACATGTTGCTGGACAGATGGAACGGCCAACTCAATCTCCTCTTCGGGAAACAAGGGTGGCGGGTACCCTAGAGAGGCTTCGAAAGGAGAGAGTCCTGTAGCTGATGAAGTGAGGGAATTGTGAGAATATTCCACCCAAGGCAGATGGGAGCTCCAGATCTTCTGATTCCGGTTTGCAACACAGCGGAGGGCAGATTCCAGGTCCTGATTGGCCCTTTCGGTTTGACCATTAGACTGGGGGTGGTACCCGGAAGTCAAACTGACCGACGCACCAAGTGAACGACAAAAAGTCTTCCAAACTTGGGAGGTGAACTGAGGTCCACGGTCGGAGACGATGTCAGCCGGGATTCCATGTAGGCGGACGACATGCTGGGTGAGAAGTTGGGAGGTTTCCAGGGCTGAGGGGAGCTTGGGTAGAGCAACAAAATGAGCACACTTAGAGAAGCGGTCTACAACAGTTAAGATTGTCGTATTACCATGAGAGGGGGGCAGACCGGTGACAAAGTCCAGAGCAATATGTGACCAGGGTCGACTAGGGATTGGAAGGGGCTGGAGCAAACCTGCAGGTTTCTGATGAGAGGCCTTACTCTTGGCACATACTGTACAGGCTGAGACGAATTCCCTTGTATCCTTGTCGACTGTTGGCCACCAGAAATGTCTTTGGAGAAGGGCGAGTGTGCGGTTGGCACCGGGATGGTTGGAGAAACGGGAGCTGTGAACCCACTGCAGGACTTGGGAACGGACTGAGTTTGGGACAAACAGACGGTTAGGCGGACCGCTACCAGGGTCTGGTTGTTCCAACAGTGCCTCCTGGATAGCGTTACTGATCTCCCAGGTGACGACTCCCACAACACATCTCTGGGGAAGAATAGAGTCCGATGTAGAGACTGGACCCTCAGACGTGAATGATCTGGACAGGGCATCAGGCTTAGTATTCCTGGAACCTGGGCGATAGGTGAGAGTGAAGTTGAAACGTCCAAAGAAGAGAGCCCACCTGGCTGGTTGAGAATTTAGCCGTTTGGCTGATTGAATGTACTCAAGGTTCTTATGGTCGGTCCACACCAGGAATAGCTGCTCGCTGCCCTCGAGCCAGTGCCGCCACTCATCCATCCATCCATCCATCCATCTTCTTCCGCTTATCCGTGGTCGGGTCGCGGGGGTAGCAGTTCCAGCAGAGAGCCCCAAACTTCCTTTTCCCTGGCGACATCAACCAGCTCTGACTGGGGGATCCCAAGGCACTCCCAGGCCAGCGAAGAGATATAATCCCTCCACCTGGTCCTAGGTCTACCCCTTGGTCTCTTCCCAGCTGGACGTGCCTGGAACACCTCCCTAGGGAGGTGCCCAGGTGGTATCCTAACTAGGTGCCCGAACCACCTCAACTGGCTCCTTTCGACGCGAAGGAGGAGCGGCTCAACTCCGAGTCCCTCCCTGATGACCGAACTTCTCACCTTATCCCTAAGGGAGACACCAGCCACCCTGCGGAGAAAACCCATCTCGCCCGCTTGTATCCGCGATCTCGTTCTTTCGGTCATGACCCATCCTTCATGACCATAGGTGAGGGTAGGAACGAAAATGGCCCGGTAGACAGAGAGCTTTGCCTTCTGGCTCAGCTCCCTTTTCGTCACAACGGTGCGGTAAAGCGACTGCAATACCGCTCCCGCTGCTCCGATTCTCCGGCCCATCTCACGCTCCATTGTTCCCTCACTCGAGAACAAGACCCCGAGATACTTGAACTCCTTCACTTGGGGTAAGGACTCATTCCCTACTTGGAGTGGACAGTCCATCGGTTTCCTGCTGAGAACCATGGCCTCAGATTTGGAGGTGCTGATCCTCATCCCAGCCGCTTCACACTCGGTTGCGAACCGATCCAGTGAGTGCTGAAGGTCGCAGACCGATGAAGCCATCAGAACCACATCATCTGCAAAAAGCAGTGGTGCAATCCTTAGTCCACCGAACTGCAGACCCCCTCCCCCATGACTACGCCTCGAAATCCGATCCATGTATATTACAAACAGGATTGGTGACAAAGCGCAGCCCTGGCGGAGGCCAACCCTCACCGGAAATGGGTCCGACTTACTGCCGAGGACCCGGACACAGCTCTCGCTTTGGGAGTACAGAGATTGGATGGCCCTGAGTAGAGACCCCCTCACCCCATACTCCCGCAGCACCTCCCACAGTAACTCCCTGGGAACCCGGTCATACGCCTTCTCCAAGTCCACAAAACACATGTAGACCGGATAAGCGTACTCCCAGGCCCCCTCCAGGATCCTTGCGAGAGTAAAAAGCTGATCCGTCGTTCCACGACCAGGACGGAATCCGCATTGTTCCTCCTCAATCTGAGGTTCGACAATCGGCCTGACCCTCCTTTCGAGTACCTTAGAGTAAACTTTCCCGGGGAGGCTGAGTAGTGTGATGCCTCTGTAATTGGCACACACCCTCTGATCCCCTTTTTTAAAAATGGGAACCACCACCCCAGTCTGCCACTCCTTCGGTACTGTTTCCGACTTCCACGCAATGTTGATGAGACGTGTCAACCATGACAGTCCCTCAACACCCAGAGCCTTCAGCATTTCTGGGCGGATCTCATCCACCCCCGGGGCTTTGCCACTGTGGAGTTGTTTAACAACCTCAGTGACCTCCCCCCGGGAGATTGGCGCCGATCCCCCGTCATACTCCAGCTCTGCCTCTAACATAGAGGGCGGAGTTGTCGGGTTCAGGAGTTCCTCAAAGTGTTCCTTCCAACGCCCCAACACTCCATCAGTTGAGGTCAACAACGTCCCATCCTTACTGTACACAGCTTGGATGGTTCCCTGCTTCCCCCTCCTGAGGTGTCGGAGAGTTTTCCAGAACAACTTTGGTGCCGCCCGAAAGTCCTTCTCAATGTCCTCTCCGAACTTCTCCCACACCCGCTGCTTTGCCTCGGCCACGGATGAGGCTGCTGCCCTTCGGGCCTGTCGGTACCTTGCAACTGCCTCGGGAGTCCCCCGGGATAACAAATCCCTGAAGGCCTCCTTCTTCAGTCGGACGGCTTCCCTGACCACCGGTGTCCACCAGGAGGTTCGAGGGTTACCGCCCCTTGAGGCACCTAGGACCTTGAGACCACAGCTCCCCGCCGCGGCTTCGGCAATAGAGGCTTTGAACACCGACCACTCTGGTTCAATGTCCCCAACCTCCACAGGAATGCCTGAAAAGCTCCGCCGGAGGTGTGAGTTGAAGGCCTCCTGAACTTGGGCCTCCTCCAGACGTTCCCAGTTCACCCGAGGCTTCCCCCGCCACTCGACCCAACTCACCACCAGATGGTGATCAGTTGACAACTCCGCCCCTCTCTTTACCCGAGTGTCCAAAACATACGGCCTCAGGTCCGATGATACGATAACGAAATCGATCATGGACCTTCTGTCTAGGGTGCTCTGGTACCACGTACACTTATGAGCATCCTTATGTTCGAACATGGTGTTTGTTATGGCCAATCCATGACTAGCACAGAAGTCCAGTAACAAACCACCACTCCGGTTCAGATCAGGGGGACCGTTCCTCCCAATCACGCCCCTCCAAGTGTCTCCATCATTGCCCACATGTGCGTTGAAGTCTCCCAGCAAGACTAAAGAGTCCCCTTCAGGAGCCCCATACAGGACTCTTTCCAGGGTCTCCAAGAAGGCCGTATACTCTGAACTGCTGTTGGGTGCATAAACACACACAACAGTCAGAGTTTTCCCCCCCATAACCCGCAGGCGTAGGGAGGCGACCCTCTCGTCCACTGGGGTAAATTCCAACAACGAAGCACCCAACCGGGGACTTGTGAGTATCCCCACACCCGCCCGGCGCCTCACACCTTGAGCAACTCCGGAGAAGAATAGAGTCCAACCCCTATCCAGAAGTAAGGTTCCAGAGCCGACGCTGTGCGTAGAGGTGAGCCCAACCAGATCCAACTGGTAACGCTCCACCTCCCGCACAAGCTCCGGCTCCTTCCCCCCCAGAGAGGTGACGTTCCACGTCCCCAAAGCCAGCTTCTGTCGCCCGGGTCTGGTCCGTCGAGACCCTCCGCTTTCACTGCCACCCTTCTGGCAGCGCACCCGACCCCATCGCTGTTTCCCGTAGGTGGTGGACCCGCGGGACGGAGAAGCGGAGGTGTTGCCCACGTTGCCTTTTCGGGCTGGGCCCGGCCGGGCTCCGTGGCAAGCCCGGCCACCAGACGCTCGCCGACGAGTCCTCCTTCTGGGCCTGGCTCCAGAAAGGGACCCCGGGCTTCCTCCGGGCCGGGTATCCTCACTTCTTATTGTTTTTTTTCATGAGGTCTTTTGAACCAATCTTAGTCTGGCCCCTTGCCTGAGACCAATTTGCCATGGGAGACCCTACCAGGAACACAAGGTTCCAGACAACACAGCCCCCAGGTTCATCAGGGCACACAAACCTCTCTACCACGGTAAGGTGCTGGTTCTTCAGAGAGCCACTCATCCAATGCCATCTTAACTGCCAGCAGATCCCTGTTGCCCACATATAGTTTCTCTCAGCTGGGGAGAGACGGCGAGAGAAGAAAGCACAAGGATGAAGCTTGTTGTTTGGCCCGGAAGTCTGAGACAGAACAGCGCCAACTCCGATGTCAGAGGTGTCAACTTCGACCACAAATTGTCTGCTTGAGACAGGCTGCATGAGAATGGGGGCTGAAGTGAACAGAGACTTAAGTCTAAGAAAAGCATTGCTAGCTTCAGGGGTCCAGGAGAACTTGATCTTGATAGAGGTGAGACTGGAGAGTGGAGCAGCAACCTTGCTATAATCCTTGATGAACCGGCGATAGAAGTTGGCAAACCCCAGGAACCTTTGCAACTCCTTCCGAGAAGTGGGGACTGGCCACTCTGAGACTGCGAGAATCTTCCCTGGATCCGCCTCCAACCTGCCTTGCTGGATGATGTAACCAAGGAAACTGACCCGTTCCTGGTGAAACTCACACTTTTCTGTCTTGACGTAGAGCTTGTTCTCAAGCAGCCTCTGAAGAACCAGACTGATGTGTCTTTGGTGTTCCTCCAGGCTCTTGGAAAAGATCAGAATATCGTCGATGTACACAAAGACAAACTGGTTGAGATAATCACGCAAGACATCATTTACCAGGGACTGAAAAACTGCTGGGGCATTTGAGAGTCCAAAGGGCATGACGAGATACTCAAAGTGGCCAAGGGGGGTGTTAAAGGCAGTCTTCCACTCATCACCTTGGCGGATACGAACCAAGGGATAGGCATTTCTGAGATCGAGTTTTGAGTAGATGGTGGCACCTTGGAGTGGCTCAAAAGCAGAGTTGATCAGGGGAAGTGGGTACTTATTCTTAACTGTGATGTTATTTAACCCACGGAAGTTAATACAGGGTCGAAGAGATTTATCTTTCTTGTCCACGAAGAAAAACCCCGCACCCAGAGGGGAGGAAGAAGGACGAATTATTCCAGAAGCCAGGGAATCACTGATATATTTCTCCATGGCCTCTCTCTCAGGCCGGGACAGATTATAGAGCTTGCTGGTGGGTAACGGAGCCCCAGGAAGCAAAACAATGGGACAATCATATGGACGGTGAGGAGGGAGAGAGAGAGCCATATCCTTGCAGAAGACCTCACCCAGGTTGTGGTAAACGTTAGGAACGCCGGATAAATCTACATCTGGAGAGACACATGGAGCAGGTAACGGGTTAACAGGAACTGGAGGCACAGCTGACTGTAGACAGTTAAGGTGACACTTCTGATTCCATTCAATGATCCTTCCTCCAGCCCAATCAATATGAGGCAATATTATAAGGAATCATTCTGTAAATGTGTCATTGTTATGCGGATGATACTCAACTATATTTATCAATCAAGCCTGATGAAATTAATCATCTAAATAAAATTCAAGACTGCCTCAAGGACTTAAAAACGTGGATGACCTTAAACTTTTTGATGTTAAACACGACCAAAACTGAAGTTATTGTACTTGGCCCGAAGAATCTACGAAACAAATTATCTAAAGATATACTAACTATGGATGGCATTAATTTGGCCTCCAGTGAGACTGTAAGGAATCTTGGTGTTATATTTGATCAGGATTTATCCTTTAACGCCCACATAAAATCAATTTCAAGGACCGCCTACTTCCATCTACGTAATATTGCAAAAATCAGGCATATCTTGCCTCAAAACGATGCAGAGAAACTAGTCCATGCATTTGTTACTTCAAGGCTGGATTATTGTAACTCTTTATTATCAGGGTGTACCAAGAAGTCAGTCATGTCGCTTCAGCTGATTCAAAATGCTGCAGCTCGTGTACTAACCAGAGTTAGGAAAAGGGACCACATTACTCCTGTTCTGGCTGCCTTACACTGGCTCCCTATAGAACACAGGATAGAATTTAAAATTCTTCTTCTCGCCTACAAAGCCCTTAAGGGGCAGGCGCCATCTTACCTTAAAGAACTCATTATACCCTACTGTCCTACTAGGGCATTGCGTTCCAAGAATGCAGGGTTGTTGGTTGTTCCTAGAGTCTCTAAAAGTACAATGGGAGCCAGAGCCTTTTCTTATCAAGCTCCACATTTGTGGAATCAGCTTCCAGTTTGTGTTCGGGCGGCAGACACCCTATCCGTTTTTAAGAGTGCGCTTAAGACCTTCCTTTTTGATAAAGCTTATAGTTAGGGCTGATTAGATTCAGCCCCTAGTTTAGCTGATATAGGCTTAGTTTGTCGGGGGACATCTTACTTCTTCCTTCTCTCTGTCTATACCTGTGTACTCTCATGTTCCGATTAACCCAGCTTCCCCAAATCTCTTTCTTTTTGGTGTCTATATACGGTGGGATCCGGAGTCATGGATGATCCTGCGGTCCTGTGTCCTGCATCGCGAGCCCTGGATCTTGAGTCGTGGCTGTGGTCCTGGATCATAGGTCCTGGATGGATATCCTCGTGGATTCATCTTCCTATTATACACACATGCATTTCCAAACATTTGGACTACCTATGTTGCAAATGTATTATCTTTTCAATTTACACACGGCATCTATTGCACGTCTGTCCGTCCTGGGAGAGGGATCCCTCCTCTGTTGCTCTCCCTGAGGTTTCTCCCATTTTCCCCTTTAAAACTGTGGGTTTTCTTCTGAAGTTTTTCCTTGTACGATGTGAGGGTCTAAGGACAGAGGGTGTCGTATTGTCATACTGATATTTTGTACAAACTGTGAAGTCCACTGAGACAAATGTAACATTTGTGATATTGGGCTATATAAATAAACATTGATTGATTGATTGATGAGGATTGTGGGTGCGAAGCCAAGGGTAACCAAGTACCAAAGGAGTAGTTGGAGAGGAAATAACCTTAAGTTGGATTTGTTCTCTGTGATTTCCTGAAATAATCAGAGTAACAGGTTGTGATTGCTGAGTTACTCTAGAGATGCGTTGACCGTTTAAGGCATAAGCAGTCATAGGATCCTGTAAGGATTCCAACTTAAGTCCCAGCTGGTTGGCAAGTTCTAGGTCTACAAAACTATCTTCAGCGCCTGAGTCAATGAGGGCAGAGAGGGGCAAGGTCTGAGAGTTTGTACAGACTCTGGCAGGAATGAGAAATTGGCGCAGGGTTGGGGCAACAATTGATGGGGAAAGTGAGCTCGTCAGGACTCCCAAACTTACTGACGAGCTTCTGCGTTTGGGGCGAACAGGACAACCAGCAATGAGATGCCCAAACTTGCCACAATACAGGCACTCACCCAACCTCATACGTCGAAGGCGTTCCTCAGGAGATAGTCCAGTACGTCCCAACTGCATCGGTTCCTCCTTAGCCAAAGGAGGCACGCGAGGTGAAGAGGTGAATCCAGAGGGTGTGGAAACAGAAGGAGCAAATCTGGGTGAGTAGCTCGGTTTACTTGGAAAAGCAAAAGGAGAACGTTGCGCTTTCTCCGCACGGCGCTCCCGCAACCAGCTGTCGAGGCGAGACACCAGGGTAATTAAGGCTTGGAGGTCTGCAGGCTCGTGTCGTGCAGCCAGCTCATCCTTTAGTTGATCCTTCAACCCTTTAACAAAAACTGCCCTTAGAGCCGCCTCGTCCCAACGGGCCTCTGCCGCCAGTGTGTGGAACTCGATAGAGTAATCCGCCACGGTTCGATTCCCTTGTTGTAGTGTTAGCTGACGATTAGCAGCAGAGCCGGAGTAGTCAGGGTGATCAAAAACAATGGACAACTGTTCAGAAAAAACTCTAAAGGAAAGGGTGTCATAATCCACAGATGAACTCTGTTCATCAGTTTAATGCTTTGCCACGAAGCAAATTCAAAACATAATTAATCTTGGTTACATCCGAAGGAAAGGTCAAGGGACGCTGACGAAATACCTTATTGCATTGAAAACTGAATCCCCTGCATTTCTCCACCTCTCCATGAAAAGGCTCTGGGTCGGTGATGTGGAAATCCCGGCATGGAGTGGATACAGGAGGAGGATTTGAGGTGGCAGGGATTGCAGCGGAAGATGTCAGGGTTGAGATCTGGGCAGAAAGGTTTGTGATGCTTTGAGTCATGGAAAGATTGCTTTCCACCAAAACCGTTCATGTTGGCCAAGAAGATTTCCCTGATGAATCAGAGCGTGCTGAACAGCGGAGGGATCCGATCCAGTGTTTGAGGGTTCATAGTGACCAGTTCGTACTGTTACGCTCAAAGAGCGCTTACAGGCTGAACCCTCAATACAAACACGGAAGGGAGGAGACGTGAGTATGGAAGCAAAAATAATTTTATTTCCAACTCAAAATTCAAACAATACTGATGTGGAATTAATAATCCGGATCTGGGAATAACTACGGGGGGGGGGAGAGTGGAGGTCCGTAGTTGAAGATCCGAAGGATGTCGGAGAGAGCAGGCTGAAGCCGGGGTTTGGAGATTCGCAGCGGAACACGGGTGAGATGAGCCGGGGAATCAGAGTTGAATAGAGTGAGCAGGCTGGAGCTGGTAGTGAAGATAATCCGAGGTTCGCTGACGAGGTGGTGTTGGCTGGACGTGGCAGGCAGAGTAGTAGACGGATTCAGTGTATCTTTGACGACGAACTGGTGAATACTGGATGAGGAAGCCGGGTATATAAGCAGGTGTGGGTGAGTAGATGAATCAGGAAGATGAGAAGCAGCTGCGGAGGTGAATTGACGGGAACTGAAAGTAGGTCAGCCACGCCCAGCCAGGAAGACAGACAGATACAAACAAACATGAAACAAAAAGAGAAGCAGAAGGAGGGAAAACTGCACATCCTTACAGAAGCAGAGTTAGTGACAGAATCAAACAGAGAGCCACAGGACACAAAATGCTCATTAAAACAATTTAACATAGTGGCCCTGTCCGATATAGAGCCAGATGCTGTGGTAATGCACGGAGGTAGCTCATTACGGATATCACCGGTGGATATCGATTTTATGGCTTTCCAACATTTTCCAGGATTATTCAGGTTCTTTGTGGAAACTGACAGATAATACTTAGACTTAGCACTTTTGATTTGCGATGTGAAGCTATTTCTTAGCTGCCTAAAGCGTAGCCATTCTACCTCTGAGCCTGATCTCCTAGCCTTTGCCCAGGCCTTGTTTCTCTCATGTAGGAGACTAGACAGTTCAGCAGAAAACCAAGGATTGTCTCGTCCCTTCACTCTAAATGTACGAAGGTACGCAAGTCATTCAAATGACTACAACTCAGTAATTTGTATTCCCCTCACTTTATTTAAAATGTTCATTTTAGACAAAGTGCAGTAGTGTAAATAGTGCTGCGTACCGGTACACCGAACCGGTACTGGACTTGTAAAAAGTTTCGGTTCAAGTCCGGTTAAAACCGGAACGTCGGGAACCGGTACTTGGACTCGCAAAAAAACTAGCACTTACGTATATTCTAGTGTCTGTGGTTATTTAAACATTCCCTGATAAATGTTATTCAGCGTCAATAAATGAGTGCTAATCCCAGTGTGCTCGGTGCACAACATCACATGTCATTTCACCTTCGATTCACGGTTTGAAAACGTAGCATTTCGCCACATGCTAATGTTAACTGGAAGTGAAGAATTTTCAGAATAAAAGTATTAAGTTAATAGTGTGAACTTCCGGTTTTTTCAGAATAAAACTGATTTAAATTAAATAGTGTATTTAATTCAAAATTACGCCATATCAACATTGATTTTAATTTCTAACAGTATGTATGTACATCACTATGTGTGTAGTATACTGTATAATGTACACATGTAGAGTTGTAGAAAAGACATGGTGTACAGACAGTACAGTACACTCTGACTGTACAGTCACTACAGTGTATACTATACTGTATAGTAGGTGTGTAACAGTGTAATGCGTATAGTCTACTCTACACTCTACCTTTCAGCAACGTTTTAGGGATTTAGGCTCAGTCAGCTCAGGGACTGTTTGGTTACTTTAGTTTGGTAAATGAAATAAATGTTTGAACTTTGTAGTAGTCCGCTGTAGTTGCTGTCATAAGTCATTTGTAGACTAAGTGGCAAAAAGTGTTTTTTTACATCTGTACTTTGTAGAGAAATGTAGACACAAGTTGGAAGGGAGCACAATAAACCTGACGAGTTTGAATTGACTGGAGTATGAGTTTATTTTCAATTGATAATTAGCTCACAATAAGTTCACTTTAGTTACTCACACAACTTGACACAAGCCATGGGTTCAGGTCCGGACTTATAAGTCCGGACCTGAACCTGAACCTCTGGACTTGAGTCCGGACCTGAACCTTAATGTGAGTCCAGGTACGCAGCACTAAGTGTAAACGTATAACATTGTATTTAGCAAACAGCCATCTGAATTGCCACAACAATTCAACAACAAAAAAACACTTAACTCCAACTGCCCATTGGTGGTAGGTGCACATATTAGAATTTTAAAGCGTTTTGCGTAAAAAACCCACAGCTGCTGAATTTGACAGTGATGAGAAACACGAGTGACTCAAGAAGTTAACATGTGGGCTGAAAAGCTACAACAATGACTTATTATATGAACATTTTATAAAATGCAACTTTGCTATGAAGTTTGGTGTTTTTTTATGTCTTTCCAAACACTTACATAATATTGCTCAAGCACATAATGTGTTACAGTAGATCTTTGCCTCTGTTATACACATGAACATATGCCTTGAACTTTCAAAAGCAGAAACACAAGTGTGTGTGTCTCTCTGTGTGTGTTTGTGGTGTGTGTATGTGTGTGTGTGTGTGGTGTGTCTGTGGTGTGTGGTGTCTGTGTGTGTGTGTGTGTGTGTGTGTGTGTGTGTGTGTGTGTGTGTGTGTGTGGTGTGTCTGTGGTGTGTGGTGTCTGTGTGTGTGTCTGTGGTGTGTGTGTGTGTGTGTGTGTGTGTGTGTGTGTGTGTGTGTGTGTGTGTGTGTGTGTGTGTGTGTGTGTGTGTGTGTGTGTGTGGTGCAGAAATAGCGTATTTAGTGTGTGTAAGAGAGAGAGACCCACTGAGAGTTATCTCAGTGGGTCTCAAACGGTTTGGTCTCAAATTATTCAAAAGATTATTTCCGTGGCACACCTTCATATGATCATTATAGTTATAAAAAAAATTAGAATAGATGAAAAACAGTTATGAAATACTATATGGCAGTAAAACAAGAATACAGTTTGAAAGGGGAGTGATTTGTAAAATATCCATAAAGAAAAAGAACATCTGTTTACAGTTCTGTATTGAGAGATGTATCCATAGATCTCTTCATGTTGCTCTCAAAGTGCACCAGATTGATGCTTTTAACTTCAATATTTAAAACAAATCTTCCCGGGGGAGCATGCCCCCGGACCCCCGTAGAGGAGGTGAGGACCCCCCTAGAGGAGGTGAGGTCTGCTCCCCACTCGTAAAAAATAGCACTTTACCCCTGCCTATATGCCGTGAGCTGATTATCGAGCCTTCATTGTAACAGTCGCGGGTGTACTGTGTGTGTGCGTGTGGGGAGTGTTGCAGTAGAACATTCCACTGTAGCGCCCGGTGCTCGCGCTTTTGTGCGTGCTCTATAGTGCCCGTAATAGTGTTCACTGGAGTCCAGCACCTCAGCACCCCCACTCAAAATACCTTCCCGCGCCTCTGGTGGTGTGTGTGTGTGTGTGTGTGTGTGTGTGTGTGTGTGTGTGTGTGTGTGTGTGTGTGTGTGTGGTGTGTGTGTGTGTGTGTGTGTGTGTGTGTGTGTGTGTGTGTGTGTGTGTGTGTGTGTGTGTGTGTGTGTGTGTGTGTGTGTGTGTGTGTGTGTGTGTGTGTGTGTGTGTGTGTGTGTGTGTGTGTGTGTGTGTGTGTGTGTGTGTGTCTGTTGCCATCCACCCCATCAATACTTTTTGAATGAATTCAAATGTATGCTTCAGGTCCTTGGGGTAGCTCAGATTGAGGCTGTAAATCAGTCCAAGCAGCACTGCCCATCCATTTGCCAAGTACTTCAGCTCTCGCAGCACTCCAACACCCTCGATGATGACGCCAACATCCGCAAGTGGTTCCCCGGGCTCTGCTCCTTCGTGTTTCACGAGATAGAGTCCCAATACCATTGGCTCCATTTGTGTTGTTGCAGGTTCAACATCCTAAAGTGGGATTAGAACATAGTATTCATGATTATCAGTATGAGAACTAGCCCTGACACACATCATTTTATAATATGAAACAAATGAGCAAATCCTTTTATTGGATCCATTGTAAATAAATACATGTAGTTGTAAACGTACATGAACAATATAACCAAAGTAGCAGCAAATACTTTGACTAAAAAACTAATTCAATTATTTAAGTAGTTATTTTTGCTTTTAATTTAAAGAGGACATATTATGCAAATGTTCAGGTTCAAATTAGTATGTAGTGTCTCTGCTTTAAAGAGTCCTCTCCTGCTGATGTTCAGGTGTATATCAGTATGTAGTGTCTCTGCTTTAAAGAGTCCTCTCCTGCTGATGTTCAGGTGTATATCAGTATGTAGTGTCTCTGCTTTAAAGAGTCCTCTCCTGCTGATGTTCAGGTGTATATCAGTATGTAGTGTCTCTACTTTAAAGAGTCCTCTCCTGCTGATGTTCAGGTGTATATCAGTATGTAGTGTCTCTACTTTAAAGAGTCCTCTCCTGCTGATGTTCAGGTGTATATCAGTATGTAGTGTCTCTACTTTAAAGAGTCCTCTCCTGCTGATGTCCAGGTGTATATCAGTATGTAGTGTCTCTACTTTAAAGAGTCCTCTCCTGCTGATGTTCAGGTGTATATCAGTATGCAGTGTCTCTACTTTAAAGAGTCCTCTCCTGCTGATGTTCAGGTGTATATCAGTATGTAGTGTCTCTACTTTAAAGAGTCCTCTCCTGCTGATGTTCAGGTGTATATCAGTATGTAGTGTCTCTACTTTAAAGAGTCCTCTCCTGCTGATGTTCAGGTGTATATCAGTATGTAGTGTCTCTACTTTAAAGAGTCCTCTCCTGCTGATGTTCAGGTGTATATCAGTATGTAGTGTCTCCACTTTAAAGAGTCCTCTCCTGCTGATGTTCAGGTGTATATCAGTATGTAGTGTCTCTACTTTAAAGAGTCCTCTCCTGCTGATGTTCAGGTGTATATCAGTATGTAGTGTCTCTACTTTAAAGAGTCCTCTCCTGCTGATGTTCAGGTGTATCTCAGTATGTAACACATTTTCTAAATCTTCACAGAAGGATACTGATTATGCTTGTGTGCTGATTTTTGGCAAGTCAAAGAAAGGGGGTCAGAGAGGTTAAAATATATTTCTATGAGAGGGACAATAAGAGAGAGAGATAAAGAGAATATGGTGTTGCAGTGCCCAAACTACACAATTGTATACAACTACATACCTTGTCCATGGCTGCCATGATCAGGCCCAAATTGCGTCCTGCTGTTCCCCCCTTCTTTTTGAAAACCTTCATCAACTGAGACAAATGGCGATCCAGTTGAGACATGAAGGTAGGCAGCAGCGGAACGGTGGTGATGCGGGTGAATTCTGCGTTTACCTGCAACACATTGTGATACACGTTAAAATGTTTTGTTTAAAGCTGTTGCATCTATAATAATATCCATCAAGTGTCATAGCAGAAAGGACAGGAGTTCAGCTACTGGTGTAAACCAGATACTTCATAAAGGAAATGGCGGTCAATATTAACAACATAGTGTAGCAGGATAGACTGTTCAGCCCTATCACCACACGGGGCAACCTTTATAAAGAGGGGTCAGTGTCGCTCTTGCTCCTTCTTGCTCTTTGGCACGAAGTCCACTTCCGGGTTTTGCTGACATGCTTTCTCCGCTGGCACCGACCCTTGCAGGGATCCTGCAGCCCATGTCTGCTGCCGCTGTAAATGAAGCTCTCCTGCTGTGTGTTTGTCTGAACTTGGCCTGATCGGCTCTGCGCTGGAAACGTGATAAAGGACTGCTGTTTTGCCTCCACGTCTGTGTTGCATCCACGACTGCTCTAAGTCTACGAGTGTCTTGCCTGCCTGACTGTTGCCTGGACGGCTGGTCTGCCCTCACGGCTGTGTCTGTCTGCACAGCCGGCTTGCCTGCCCTACTGTGCTTCACCGCTACACTACTGTCTGGCGGGTGTTGCTCTTGGCCTACATTGTCTGTACCAGCCTCTTGGTATCACTGTGCCTTTGCTCTTCATTACAGGGCCATATTTTAAACATTGTTATCGCGGACTGTTCGATTAATCTCTGTTCATGATTAGTTATTTCATTGAGTTAAGTTTGTTTATTTAATTAAAGATTAAGTAGACTGTTAGGTTGATTTTCGTTTCTTTGGTTTAGTTTTCGACCCTGTTGCTTTAAATTTGTTTTGTTTAATTCAGTTAGGCTACTTGAAATCAGTATTCTTGACTTTTTATTGTCTTATACTTATCTTATGTGTTGCTCTGTGTATTAATTTGTGTTTACTGTTTATCCCAGTAATTCTTTCTTGTTTGCCCTCTTAGTTGCTGAGAGCCAAAGGTGTGGTGCTGGTGTCCCCGGTGGTGGCTTCCCCCTTTGTGTGTCGTGCTGTGCTCCCTCCTGATTTGTGTTCCTTCGTGTGAGTGTGTAGTGATCACGGGTGCCTTAATTTACTTTGTTGGGATCCCTCTCACCCCTCGTCACCTCCATCCACTGGTAAGCCTCAGCATTCCTGAATTAAGAGTTCCCCCCTTTATTTTCAGTGTGTATAATGATCTTATGGTGTTTTTAATGATATTTTAATGCCAGAAATAAAACATTTGATAAATTGGAACCACGTCTCCTGCCCCTCAGTATCACGAACCTGAGTGCCTTGTTGGTACTTGGAATAATTATTTCCTTGGGTGCAATTCCCAAGGTGGCGTTGTCTGGCTTTTAGTTGAATAGGATTTCCAACAAACACCCCCCACGTGCCGCCACAAACTGAGCTAAAAAGCTTAATAACCTTCATTACGTGTTAGAGAAAGAACATAAGAAAGTTTGACACAGACAGACAGACAGAGACTGAGCTCAGCTGCACCGTGCAGCGATCAGCTGATACGAAGCATAGAGAGAGAGAGAGCTGCAGTCCGCGGGGCTCGGTCTCGCCTCCTGTCCTCACAACTCTTATTAATCCCGGTACCGGACAATTGTTATTTGTTCCTACTCGGAACCGAGTTTTGCTTCCCAACTCTGCTACACTTCCCGCCCCGCCCCCGTCTAACAGTACGCGGTGAGATGCATTTCCGAATCGACAAGCAGAACCGAAACTAACATTTGCGAACAAGTTCTGCCTTTTGTAAACTGAATTTATCAACAATTAACATGACATGAGTTAAGTCAAGTGTGCGCAGCCGGGTCGGTACAACGCCGTTGACCTATTAGCTTAGCTTATCTTAGCTAGCTGGCTGAAAGAACATAAAAGCTAGTAATTACAGTATTAACACGTCTTTATTTATCTGTAGTGTACTCCTAGTGGTTTTATGATGATACTGAAAACTGTATATTTCAACCTCAGTAGCCATAGTGCAGGCTCCAGCACAATCCTCTGTATTGGAACCATGTTCACTTACATTGTCCCTTTCAAATGAAATGGAAATAGTAAACAATGAAGAATAGTGGAAGCTATCCTCAAGAACAACATTCAAAAGCTGAATATGAGGAATTTGAATTATAGAAAGTGAAAGCATTTTGAATTGTTAACATGTTACTGTTATAAGTTTCACTTTATCATCAATCCTCAGGATCCTTTCTTAAGTTTCTGGCACCAGCAGCAGCAACAGAAAAGGATAAGGTGCCCCCTCCAAGTGCTGATGATGGTAAGTATTCCACTTTTAATTGATTATACTGTGCATTGCGCTCCAAAGATTCCTTGTAACATGATATTTCCTGTTTCTTTTTCTGTTTTCAGTTCAGTCAACATCTGCCTCCAGTGGGGCGTCAAGATCTACCTCCAGTGGGGCGTCAACATCTACCTTGAGTGGGGCGTCAACATCTGCCTCCAGTGGGGCGTCATCATCTGCCTCCAGTGGGGCGTCATCACTCCAGTGGGGCGTCATCATCTGCCTCCAGTGAGGCGTCAACATCTGCCTCCAGTGGGGCGTCAACATCTGCCTCCCGTGGGGCGTCATCATCTACCTCTAGAGAGGCGTCAACATCTGCCTCCAGTGGGGCGTCAAGATCTACCTCCAGTGGGGTGTCAACATCTGCCTCCTGTGGGGCGTCAAGATCTACCTTGAGTGGGGCGTCAAGATCTACCTTGAGTGGGGCGTCAAGATCTACCTCGAGTGGGGCGTCAACATCTGCCTCCAGTGGGGCGTCAACATCTGCCTCCAGTGGGGCGTCAACATCTGCCTCCAGTGGGGCGTCAACATCTGCCTCCAGTGGGGCGTCAACATCTGCCTCCAGTGAGGCGTCAACATCTGCCTCCAGAGAGGCGTCAACATCTGCCTCCAGTGGGGCGTCAACATCTGCCTCGAGTGGGGCGTCAATATCTACCTCGAGTGGGGCGTCAACATCTACCTCCAGAGAGGCGTCAACATCTGCCTCCAGAGAGGCGTCAACATCTGCCTCCAGAGAGGCGTCAACATCTGCCTCCAGAGAGGCGTCAACATCTGCCTCCAGAGAGGCGTCAACATCTGCCTCGAGTGGGGCGTCAACATCTGCCTCGAGTGGGGCGTCAATATCTGCCTCGAGTGGGGCGTCAATATCTGCCTCGAGTGGGGCGTCAATATCTGCCTCTAGTGGGGTGTCAACATCTGCCTCCAGTGGGGCGTCAACATCTGTCTCCAGTGGGGTGTCAACATCTGCCTCCAGTGGGGCGTCAATATCTACCTCGAGTGGGGCGTCAATATCTACCTCGAGTGGGGCGTCAATATCTGCCTCGAGTGGGGTGTCAACATCTGCCTCCAGTGGGGCGTCAACATCTGCCTCCAGTGGGGCGTCAACATCTGCCTCCAGTGGGGCGTCAACATCTGCCTCCAGTGGGGCGTCAACATCTGCCTCCAGTGGGGCGTCAACATCTGCCTCTAGTGGGGCGTCAACATCTGCCTCTAGTGGGGCGTCAACATCTGCCTCCATTGAGGCGTCAACATCTGCCTCCAGTGGGGCGTCACCATCTGCCTCCAGTGGGGCGTCAACATCTGCCTCTAGTGGGGCGTCAACATCTGCCTCCAGTGGGGCGTCAACATCTGCCTCCAGTGGGGCGTCAACATCTGCCTCCAGTGGGGCGTCAACATCTGCCTCCAGTGGGGCGTCAACATCTGCCTCCAGTGGGGCGTCAACATCTGCCTCCAGTGGGGCGTCAACATCTGCCTCCAGTGAGGCGTCAACATCTGCCTCCAGTGGGGCGTCAACATCTGCCTCCAGTGGGGCGTCAACATCTGCCTCTAGTGGGGTGTCAACATCTGCCTCCAGTGGGGCGTCAACATCTGCCTCCAGTGGGAGGCGTCAACATCTGCCTCTAGTGGGGCGTCAACATCTGCCTCCATTGAGGCGTCAACATCTGCCTCCAGTGGGGCGTCACCATCTGCCTCCAGTGGGGCGTCAACATCTGCCTCTAGTGGGGCGTCAACATCTGCCTCCAGTGGGGCGTCAACATCTGCCTCCAGTGGGGCGTCAACATCTGCCTCCAGTGGGGCGTCAACATCTGCCTCCAGTGAGGCGTCAACATCTGCCTCCAGTGGGGCGTCAACATCTGCCTCCAGTGGGACAGCAACATCTTCTCATCATGAAGATGACACGTCCATCCCTACCACGACTACAAAAGGTTTGATCACATCAGACGACCGAGCACAATGGCCAAATGTCCTAAATGATAGTGAAAAGTGTGCACTAGTAACAAGAGGACCAATACAAGAAACAGATGTAGTCTTTCCGCAGAATACTGAAAAAACTTCACGTAGATTTACAAAGGAAAACTATTCTGGTTTTAATTGTTCTTTATATTTATATGCGTGATTTATTCGTTTGTATGTCTTTTATATTCATATTACTAACTAATAACTAACTTTGAAAATAACAAAAATGTGAAGTTGTTAAATAAAAAACTGTTTACATTTAGCAATCTTTTTGTTGGTGGCAGATTATTTATAACACAATGATGATGAAAGCTGGTTCGAGGGGCCCCCAGTGACTTTTTGCCTAGGGCCCCCAGAGGCCCTAGAATCGGCCCTGCATGGAAACATTCATTAGCTAACAATGACATTATTGTTCTATTAATATAAAGGGAGGTCCGTTACTCTTTAAAACAGCTGCTAGTTATGGGTACTTTTTACTGAAGTACATTTCAAAGCCCATACTTCTTTTAAACACGAGTATCTGTACTTCTACTTGAGTAAAGGATGTGTGTACTTTTGCCATCTCTGCTAACGGAAAATACTAATATAGGAGAAAGGGAAAATAAATTAATATAATACAGCTTGCCATGTTAACCTCTTATCTCGAGTAACTAGCCTACTAATATCACTGCTCAAGGCTCTGAGAGGACATGAAAGCCTCTCTCAGCAGCCGATGTACTTCCTCTCCAATATAACTCCCACCATTGTCAGAAACTTTCTTACGGCATCAACAACTATTTATGTTCTTTCTGACTTTCTTTCTGCCTCAGCAGCACAGTTGATCCCCATGGACAGACACGCCAATATTCCTCATGACTCCTACCTGCTTTACACTCCCTATTTTCTCGACTCTACCTGTAGTGACTATTTAACCTAATCTATACTCAAGCCACTGAGGGATGGGAACGGGAGACCTTTGTTCTGACGCGTGTTCCAGACGATAAAACAATGTCCATACGACTCGTGTATCTTTCAATCTAGTATCGATCCATTTATTTTGTGTTCAATATGCATGCCAGTCACGCTGAATACAAACAGGTGTAACTCAGCTCATCTCGACAGGGCTTCTCCAGACACGGTCAAAACACTGTTTGCTTCCGTCCCACACACCTGAATCTGATCACCCGGTGATTACTTATATGCACTCATAAGTTGAATGCTCCATCCTGTGTTCAATGTTGGAACTGCATTATACATTCAGCTTGTGCAGATACAATTCAAACAAACAAGATACATTATGGCTCCAACACTTCCCTTGGTTCTTCTTCCTCATGCATTGTTTTGTTGGACCTATTCTTAGTTATTTTAATCTCTCTCTTTGGACAATCTGATCGCCATCCTTTGTGATTCCCCCCACACTGACTATACTTTGGTTCCTTCTCAGTTTCTACCGCTGCACAACTTATCCCTATATTTGCCACAAATCACCAAGGCATGTCTTCAGACCAAAGAACTGTGACCAAACTTACAACATCGTCTGCACTGTATTGGCTTGGGTTCAAACATCCTCAATTGCCGTGTTCACACCGGAGTACTTTTCCCCTTTAGTTGCGTTAGTACCCCTTATGTTGCGTTCACACCAAAAGGAGTACTTAGTACAGGGAACTTTTACCCCCATTTTTAGTGCCTGCTAGAGAGGTGGTACTATCCTGGGGGGAAAAGGTGCCCAAGTTCTGATTGGCTGGGCGAATTGCAAACGACGCCCCGTAAAACTCTGAAAAGTTTTGTGAAGCCGCCATTGTATTTGTGGCATTAGCAATATTAGCATTAGCATTAGCCCCGCGCACCAACGGAGAGAGAATAACTTATGGCAACAAAAAAACAAAACATGGGAGCGGTGGAGTGATGAGGAGGTGTCGGTGTTCTGGCGATTTACTCGGAAGGCTGAGTAGAAGCTGCTGGGAGTCCCAGCAGCTTCTACTGAAGCCAGTCCCCAACTCCGGGGACTTCCGGCCAGGGACTTCGGGTGGCAGTATACGCCGTGAAGTTGTTTGCAGCCTGCCAGTAAACCCAAAGCAGAAGAAGACGAAGTGACGTCAGCCGCTCATTTGCGTAATCTTACCTCAGGGAAAAGTACTCCGGTGTGAACGCGATTGCACTTAGTGCCCTGGGGCACTAAGTGCCGGCACTAAGTACAAAGTACGCGGTGTTGCGTTTGAGCTGAGGGAGAGGTTAAAAAGAGTAGTGAGAGGTGGAGCAATAACATCTGCAGCTATCTTTAAAAAGAAAGGTTCTACGTTGTCCGGGCCAGCCGGTTTCTTAGGATCTAACTTGGTTAAAGCTTCACGAACAACATCAACAGTAAAAGGAGTAAAACTAAAAGGGTTTTCCAACACACGTTTTTCAGAAGCTCGTGTGTGTGTGTGTGTGTGTGTGTGTGTGAGAATGTGTGTGTGTGTGTGTGTGTGTGTGTGTGAGAATGTACCGAGATGGAAATGAACTGTCACAGTATTTTGTGCTTGGGATTACTCTTGTAATCTGTTTTTCAGAACCTGCACCTTGGTTGACGGTCTGTTGCCATCCACCCCATCAATACTTTTTGAATGAATTCAAATGTATCAGTATGTAGTGTCTCTACTTTAAAGAGTCCTCTCCTGCTGATGTTCTGGGGCACTAAGTGCCGGCACTAAGTACAAAGTACGCGGTGTGAACGCGGCTAATGGGTAACTGATGTGATCCAGGAATACTTCGTCCAGCACCGAAGTCCATAGGGACTTGGCTTGGGAAACGGAAGGTCACCGGTACGAGTCCCCGAAAGACCAAGTGCAACCGATGTGTCCCTGAGCAAGGCACCTTTGACGACACTGATACCCGGGCAGTACATATGGCAGCACACTGCTCCTAACACTAGGATAGGTGAAATGCAGAATGTACATTTCCCCTCTGTGGGACGATTAATGGTATATTCTTCTACATGTACACACTTCAATTGCTGTATTATTTACTCGAGGAACTTAGACTATACCTAATTGTTTATTATATAACTGTTTTCTGCTACTTAACACCTCAACATTATATCTCAGAGGAAAATATGGAACTTTTTGTGGCACAAAATGTGTTAGTGATTTGCATGTCGTAAACAAATTGATAAAATTGATTATTGATTAATTTGGAATATTAATTAAAAAGGCCGTTATCCGCAGGTTCACTTAGGAATGCCTTGCATGAACATGTCAGGCTTTGTGTTTCCTGGGGGCAGTACATCAATAAAGTTTATTGATAATGTGTTTGTTTAAAAATCTGAAGAAAATTGTGCTGCGAACACGGGAAAAACTTTGTTGTATTGTTTGACATCAACACATTGATGTCACTAGAAAACTCCAGCTGGTAGAATATCAAAGTGCACTATAGGACATGAGATCTGGAGACTGACTGAGACTTTGCAAAGACTGAATGAATGTGAATTGATTAGTCAATTTCTGACTGTTACAGTAACACTGACCCACCGTCAAGGTGATTTTATTTTGGGATGCACACAATGCTTTTGGCAATGGATTTCTGACTATGCCATATTAGTTTAACGATTGTGAGACATGACGCATGAACTTTGTTTGACCCTGCATGGCTTGATGACTATGTAGCTTGATTTCTAACATTGCTGATTCTTTTTGAGAGGAGAAAGTTTGTTTTTTCCCTTTGTTTTAGGTGTTCCTGATGATGAGTCATAGGACTTTGAAATAACATTGTATGTGAAGATGGGTACTCTAAGGTATCTTATTTGGGAAACATGGTCTCTATGGTTTGGAGGATCATCATCGTCTATCTCATATGAAAATATGGAACTTTTTGTGGCACAATTTTTATTTTAAAGCTTATTTTACAGATTCAGATTTTTGTACAAAATAAAATCTACTCGTGAATTATTTGGTATTTCAACAAAAAATAAACTACCAAGCAGCAGAGCCAATAATGTTATTAAAAATAGCTCCAACTTTATCAGCTTGAATATTAAGGTGATGAACAAATGGATAAATACATAATTCTAACATTAATATGATTTATTAATAAATGAGTACTTTTACATTTGGTATTTAGATGTTAACACTGCAAACAGTATAATAATTAGTAATATTTGTATTCTTTCTATATCCCTGATAATCTTCAAAACCCTTTCTGGTTCTTTGAAGGCTCGATCCAGACTATCTTCTGGTTATTTTCTGCATCAATCCCTATTATCTCTTCCAACAACAAAAAACAACATCTTGGACATAACCGCAAGACTGTAACCTCTTCACATTCTGTTGAAATTGTGAGTCAATTACCAGCCATATTTCACACATTGCTGTTTTTAATCATTAATATGTGGATGATGTAACATGTATGCCATCTGCTGGAAAGAAGACATATCGCTCTGTTGGCGTCGTTTGGACAACAAAAGCAGAGTGAAGCTCTCATACCATAAACAATCTTTGAGTACAGACACCGTCCTGCAGAGAGCACACAGCCCAACAGCACGTTTTTTGTCTAGCGTCACTTTACAAAAACGTTTGCATTAAGACACTAAGACTAGCTGGTCCATTGTAAAGGTCAGTCCACCTTAAATGAGCAGTGGGTGATCAGCAGGAGAAAGGCAGGACACGGGAACTTGGTCCTGAGGAGATGTAACGATTATTAAACAAGAAATAGTCGAGTCAAGGGGTCAAAGAAATGAACATTTGTGATTATTAGTGAATCGGTTGCAGATGGGTGAAAACAGGCTTAGGGAGTAACGTATTACATGTAACGGCATTAGGTCATCAGGATACAACATAGGAAAATGTATTCCCTTACAGTTACAGAAGCAAAAACACTCCGATAACAGGTACATTTATGTAAAACAGGGCTCATTAACAGGATAGCATTGATACAAAACATTTAGAAATAAAGAACAATACATCAAATCATCCTATATGGAAACTTGCAGCCCTCAATCCAAATAAAATGGTTCATCAACAGTCAGTGGTTAACATATACATCAGAATGACAAAAACATTAAACATATTGTCCACTTATGTTGATAAAGATGGAGTTCATTTAAGTCTTATATGGATGTTGTACAACAATGTTAATCCAGTCAGACAGATTTCTCTCACGTGTGAACTGTCATAAGACTTATTCATTCTCCTCTCCATCAGCTTCTGTTTCCATGTGTTCAGCTGAGCTGCTGATTGGAGGCTCTGCCTCTCCGTTATCCTCAGTTTGAATTTCATTAAGCTGTGAGGACTGACGACCAAGACACTTGTGCCTTTGGAAATGATTACGCCATTTAAATCTTTTGTCACAAACATTGCAGCTGTATATTTCCTCTTCGGTGTGGATTCTCATGTGTTCCTTTAAACTTCCACGCTGTGAAAAAGCTTTCTTACAGACTGAGCAGATGTGTGTTTTCTTTCCTGTGTGGACTCTCATGTGTTCCTTTAAACTTCCACTCTGTGAAAAAGCTTTCTTACAGACTGAGCATTTGAATGGTTTCTCTCCTGTGTGGACTCTCATGTGTGTCTTTAAATTTGCACTCTGTAAAAAAGCTTTCTTACAGACTGAGCAGGGAAAGGGTTCCTCTCCTGTGTGGACTCTCATGTGTTTCTTTAAACTTCCACGCTGTGAAAAAGCTTTCTTACAGACTGAGCAGCTGTGTGCTTTCTCTCCTGTGTGGACTCTCATGTGTGTCTTTAAACTTCCACTCTGTGAAAAAGCTTTCTTACAGACTGAACAGATGTGTGCTTTCTCTCCTGTGTGGATTCTCATGTGTGTCTTTAAATTTGTATTCACTGAAAAAGCTCTCTCACAAACTGAGCATTTGAATGGTTTCTCTCCTGTGTGGATTGTCATGTGTTCCTTTAAACTTCCACTCTGTGAAAAAGCTTTCTCACAAACTGAGCAGCGAAAGGGTTTCTCTCCTGTGTGGATTCTCATGTGTTGATCTAGTTGTTGTCTATATCTAAAAGCTTTCTTACAGACTGAGCAGCTGTGTGCTTTCTCTCCTGTGTGGACTCTCATGTGTTTCTTTAAACTTCCACTCTGTGAAAAAGCTTTCTCACAAACTGAGCAGCGAAAGGGTTTCTCTCCTGTGTGGATTCTCATGTGTTGATCTAGTTGTTGTCTACATCTAAAAGCTTTCTTACAGACTGAGCAGCTGAATGGTTTCTTTTCAGCACTACTTCGGGGATCACTGAAAGATTCTTGTCTATTTTTCAGTGAGTTTGAGCCTGAGGCAGGTTCTCTGGTCTCCTTCCAATCAGCACTGTCTTCAGTGTCATGTTCAGAAGAGTCATCAGTGTCTTCAGAAGAGTCATCAGTGTCTTCAGAAGAGTCTCCAGTGTGTTCCTCAGTCTTTGGTTGTAAACTGCTCTCTGGATCTGAGTTCCTGGCTGGTTCTGGTCCTCGACAGTCATCTCCATCAGCTTCTGTTTCCATGTGTTCAGTTTGTCTTTGATGAGGCTGTGAGGACTGAGGGTTCTCTTTATCATCTTCACTCTTCACAGGGTCAGGAGTGAAAGTGGACTTGGTGATATCAGCCTCCTCCAGCTCCTGAAGCTGCTCTCCCTCCTGACTGATCCTGAGTTCCTCCTGTTCCTGCTTAATGTGTGGGGGGGGCTCTGGGTCCTCCTGGTCCAGACTGGAGCTCCACTCCTGCTGGTCAGGGAGAGGCTCTTCTTTAACCACCACCAGCTGCTGGACATCTGCAGGAAACACACTGTTATATCAGTCTTGGACCTAGTCAATATAATTAGTTATGTTGTTGAATTACAGTTTCCAGAGAAGAGAGGCCCATCGTCTCTTCCGCAATTATTAGGAGTGAGCGGAAGTGCAAAGAGGCCCTCCTCAGGATAATACAGTTAAGTCTTGTTAGTTGGGTGGTTCATATCCTGAGAGGGTATGAATTACACCTAAAGAGGTCATGAGATAATGACCTTTCGACATCTGGAACATACGTGGGTGTTATAGTGTTATGTGTTATAGTTATATATATACAGCTGCTATATATGATGTGAAAGACTTGTACTCGTTGGAGCATTAGCACTATTGACTGCTTGTGTGCAAGGTAATGTTTCCTCATTATTGATTGTTGTACAACGAAATAATAATTAATCATCTGTGTTTGTGTTTTATTGATTCCTCTCTGTTTGTATTCTTTCCTGTTGTGAGTGCTGAATTGCCACAACAACACAGTCAGAAAAAATAGTCTAATTATGTTGGCTCAATTCACCTCATATAGCCCAGCCCCTTTCTACTTACCGTTAAAAATGAAAATAGGGTTTTTTCTTCTGGTTTAGCACTAGCCGCAATGTAAACAATGAATTGAGATACACTACGCCAGGGCTATTCAATTAGTTTGGAATGGGGGCCGGTTGATGAAAATGATCCAAAGCAAGGGGCCGGGAAAAATATGGCTTAAAATATGAGCAATCATATTAAGATCTTCAGATACAGTACAACAGCATAGTGGAGTGCATATATTGTGTTTAATTCAATCAAACAGCATAGCCCCAAGGCCTTTTTTGATCTAAATGCTAAGTTGTGTAACGCAAGACACATTGAGAGCATCATTGCGAATGCAGCAAAATAGGGAGGGGGCAGGATGTATAGAACAGGGGTCTGCAACCTTTTTGATATGAAGTGCCATTAAAAAATATATATTCTATCAACGTGCTGACGATCGTGAATTATCAAGGGGGGGGGGGGGGAGACGAAGAGCTCGGCGCTCGTGAAATGTCAACAGGAGGGCGGGGGGAGCCTCGCTGCGTGGAAGTAGTGTGTGGACCTGTCAGGGATGCTCTGATCGGATCGAGTGGGCGGGGCCTATGGGGATCTTCCATTTAAAGTTATGTTTAAAACTCAGTTAATGGGGCTCATTCATCACTGGCGCTTCCACCAACAACAACCAACATAATTGTTACATTCAAATGAAGTACATTATTCAAGTTTACATTAACTTTGGATAATAACACGGGAGAAATTTGCGGAAGCGCTCTCTTTTCCTCTCTCCCCCTCTCTCTCCTGAGAGCCTGTCAGTATCTCATGCAGCTCACTGATCCAGTAATGAGTGACCCGACAGTGAAGAATAAATATATGTAACTAGTTTAGCTTGTTCCAGAGGTAGATCAAATAGCTAAGTGTGTTAGGTCTAACTCTTGTGCGTTTTGCTCCGCTCACCGGTCCGTCACAGCGGGCGGAGCTGCAGAATTTCTGATTCACACACGTTGCATTCCGCTATTTTATTGGCATTTTCGGACACTTTAAAATACTGCCAGACCGGTGAAGCCATTTTGGAGAGCTTGTCATGTATTTTACGTCATGCGAGAGCACCGATCGATCGGCAGAGAGTGAGTATCGTTCACTATCGATCGGCGGTCGATCGATCGGAGCATTCCTAACTTACATGATGCCGAATTTAACAAACAAATTTAAATAATTGGTTTAAACAGCATAATAATAAGGACGATCGTCTGTTCTGTGATTCTCCAGAACACACATGGCCAGTCCGCCCCTGTGTAGAATGTTATTTCAATGAGAGATGAGCAGATCGCCACTGGGCTTTCAACTAAAGACACAGCCACGCAAAAACTGCGTGCCAGGGGTTGCCGACCCCTGCCATAGAATATGTCTGGTCATGTCCAGTCCTGTACATCAGAGGCCATGCCCAGTTTCCACAAATATGGGTGTGGAGGAGTTGTCTTAGGTTTTTCTATCCTGTTTTTGAGCATAAAGACACTGGCGGATGGGGAGGAACATTTTTTTTTGGAGAGAGCGAGAGAGAGGGGGGGGGGTTCCCCTGGTATGCTCTCTCTCTATAAGCTCTGTCCCTCAGAGCTGGGTTTTTGCTCTCTGTAAGGTTCTCTCAAACTTGGTAAATATCTCTCAAATTTCTTGATTGAATGCTGAGTGAATTACTTTGTTGAATGAGTGGAATGAATTGAGATGTGTTTGTGAGTATTAGTAACCGCCACCTATGAGGATCTTCCTCTGAATACCTGCGGGATATAGGTATGTGTTTGTGGATGTTAGTACCCGCCATCTGTGTCGGATAGGAGTGTGTTTGTGAGTTATTAGTAACCATTACCTGTGAGGATCTTCCTCCGAATACCTGCGGGAGATAGGTATGTGTTTGTGGATGTTAGTGCCCACCATCTGTGTCGGATAGGAGTGTGTTTGTGAGTATTAGTAACCACCACCTGTGAGGATCTTCCTCCGAATACCTGCGTGAGATAGGTATGTGTTTGTGAATGTTAGTACCCGCCATTTGTGTCGGAAAAAAGGTATGAAATTGATGTGAATTGATTTGGTGAATGAAAAGTTGAATGTGCTTTTTATTATCACCGGTCTTTTATGAGGAAATGCCTCTAAATTCTATCGGGAGATTTAAAAATCACAACTGAATTGGGCAGTTGAAAGTACAATTTTGGTAATAAATGTAAAACTGTGAATAAAAGTTACATATTTGAACATGATCACAGCATGATAGATTTAGTATGATTATAATGTTGTAAAGAGAGAAGGTAAAAACCCTGTATTAGTTTGGACCTATTTTTCTTCAAATAAACTGATCCCACCTTTTGGACTGGGACAACTTAACCTCTTAAGCCCTGAGCCTGTTTTTCAGGTTTCAGGCTCGAAAATGCCACTAACACAACAAAGACTATATCTTCACTTCTAAAAGGGGTAAATTAATAATCTTTTCTCTCAAAGCAAGGGTACATCTGTGAGTTGGATGTAGAAGTGTCAGAATCAATATAGATGTTTTTATTTTTAAAGTAAATTCAGATGGAACATAGTAAAAACATGTAAATTCTAATGTCCCCCTAAAAAAAAAACATTACTTATAGTAAAGACCTCCCTTGAATGATGGGTTAGTAGACTAAAAGCTTTAGGAATCCAAACTATAACATATAATAAGTACCCTGTATCAAGATTGATGCAAAACAAGTGAAATTTGACCTTTTTATAGAGATTACGAAAAATAAAGTCCAGGCGGACTCACCTCTGGGTAATTTGGGAACCATCAGTTCCATTTGAACTTTTTCACTGTAAAAATCATTTTATTACTTAGAATTTTCACTATAGGTATTCATTCCATCCAAATACAACTGTTGTGAATTTTTTTTTTTTTTTTCAAAAAAAACACACAATGCTAACAGTGAGCCCCTGAATTAGCCCCGAGCGAAAAATGCTAACCTATTACTGCACCGAAAATCACTCCTAGCTCCCTTATTACTTATCCTAGCTGCACATCCAACACATCGTTTATGATCGTAAAGACACAGAATCTAACGGTGCCCACCTCAACACTGAAAGATACAAACTTGCGACGTTATCAACAAAAACGTACATCAAAACAAGTGGCGCTAGGTACTAGCATGCGCTAGGCTAATGGCTTACCTTCCTCTTTGCCTGGTCTAAACTGGTCTTCAATGGCATTAAAACGATAAAAACGATGATGTAGTTAATCCATAGGTTAATATCCAATGTGGCTGTGTCCCCTTTGAAATGTTCTGATAATCTATAAGCAATAAAACTGCAATTCCGTTATCTGCTGTCCGCTCTGTGCTCCGTGTGCTCCGTGCGCTCTGGGTTCTGCTGCAATGCCTGCTGTTACGTAGTAAACAATAAATTAAGTCGGCTGCGTAATGTACTTAAACTGGCTGGCATTCTTTATACTTTACGCAGGACCATATCTCTGGAACCCATTGGTCGATTCGTGTGATTTACACCTTTTTCTTAACCATCAGAACCAATAGAATCGATGGGCAGTTCCCAAATCCAAGTAAACATTACCATAGCGGACGTAATAGAGAAGCGAACAAAGCATATCTGAAAGTGCACGCCTGGACGGCAAAACTTTATACCCAGTATATTGCCATAAATATGATGAAGGATTATCAGTCAAAATTTCTACGTGACACAAAGACATTGGATTAACCTTGAGCGGCGTTTTTATTCCGGTGAACACAACTTTTGATCACGAATCAAAAAAGGTAAGACGAAATTATTGTAATATTTTTGAAACCGGATGTTGTTTACTTTCTCTTTTCTGGCTGATAGCTCCGCAATTCGGGGGCGTACAGTGATGACATTACATGTGTGGAATCTGTGGAGTCTCAGCTTTAATCGGATATCTTGTTTGTGCAGTTACGATAAGTAATAAGGGCATTTCTATCGTGAGTGCTGTGCAAAATTCCGTTAGCATTAGTTAGCATTTTTCTCTCCATGCTAATTCAAAGACTTGGTATTACTCTTGTGTTTCTTTTAGCTAAAAATGGTTCACATTGTCAGTTAGCTGAGTTTCTTACCGTTAAAAGGGTATGGAACATTAATAGTTTCATAAATGTTAAGAAGCCCTGAGACATAGTCTCATACAAAAACGGTGGGAGCTCGGGCTTAAGAGGTTAAAAGACATCTGCGCTCTCCTCTCCTGCTTCAAAGGTAAGATTGCACCCCGCCATACTCACACTTAGGTAGTGCCACACCTCATTTACTGATATCAAAATCCTTCGGGATCGCTTAAACAGATTTAAGAGAGTTGTCTGAATTGAAACAGCAGTTAATTGAACCTGGTTCTTCGGGGAGTTAATAGAGGTGAGATCTTGCTGACGTTGGTGGATCTGAGCCAAGCAGTAAACTTACATAGACTCAATAACTTCGGTTAGATTAATTAGTAGGTCTGAGTAATTTGCCGGAATAAATTATCAGGTCCGCACCAACCCTGTCAGTGTTTCATTTATGATGTTTGATTATTTTGTATGTTGCATTTTACTGCTGTAAATGTTTAAAGTTGTGCTTGTATAGATGATTATAGATGAGGGAACCTGCTAAATATTAAAATATGTGTGTTTTTTATATACAGTACCAGTCAAAAGTTTGGACACACCTTCTCATTCAATGGTTTTTGTTTATCTTTAATTAGTTTCTACTTTGTAGATTAATACTGAAGACATCAAAACTATGAAAGAACACATATGGAATTATCTACGGGCGGTGGTGGCGAAGTCCATAGGGACTTGGCTTGGCAACTGGAAGGTCACCAGTTCAAATCCCGGAAAGACCAAGTGCTACCGAGGTGTCCCTGAGCAAGGCACCATTCCCTACACTGCTCCCCGGGCGCCGTACATAATGGCAGCCCACTGCTCCTAACACTAGGATGGGTCAAATGCAGAGAAACCGTTTCGTTACATTAGGGCTGAACGACTTTAAATCGAAATCGCGATATGAAATGATGATGAAATTATTATTATTTTTTTACAATTTGTTCTTTTCTTTTTCTTGTGTGTCAGTCATCCACACCAATCAGAAGTGCTGTGCTCCACATGTACCAGCCATTGTTAATCAATCAGAAGTAGCCCATGATAGAAGGTGATAGACAGATTGATCCAATCACCTGCCAAGTGCTTTTGAAAGTCCCTGCCCTTTTCAAATGGCTTCCAATGGAGCTTTAGATGGTTTGGTGAAACAAACCATCTGGGTCAGGTTAGTAATGCTCCATCACATTTTTCTATTACAGGGTGCATCTTAAACTGAAGCTTGACTTTAAAGCAAGCCAACGGAAGTTAGTAAGTTTAGTTCTTTCACTTGTAGCTCGGGCTGCGGGGGTACTAGAGACGGGAACACGTTGATACGACCTTCCTAGCCGGAGATATGGCCGCATTTTACAATAAACTTCCGTTGGGTCGCTTAAAAACAAATATCGCAATTCGAATCGCAATCGCAATATTTGTCAGAAAAATCGCAATTAGATTTTTTCCCAAAATCATGCAGCCCTACGTTAGGGCAAATGCCTTCCCAGATGTAAAAAAGTAGAACACATTACATTCAGTTGTAACTGCCAAAACAAACATTATTTACACTATTATGGCCCCTGTTAAAAATGTTTGTAATGTTATCTACTGTAAGTTGGTCGAACGAATGCCTCCTCATCCGGAAGCTGACCGAGCAGACCCGAGCAGCAGTCGAGAGGAGCCGAGCGCATCCGCGAATCACACAAAATGGCGACGTCAGAGTTCCCGTTAGCCGGCAAATCTAAATCTCTTCGGTCAAAATCATTTCCCTTTAGCGCAATACCGCTTCAGTTGGGCCACTTATGTGACAGACAAGAAAAGTATGTGACAGACAAGAATAGTCCATTCTAATGTCTAACACGTAATGTGGAGAAAGAGATGTCCTGTATGGGTTGATTGTGCGTTGATCTGTTGGTAATGCCTCGGGGTTCCGGTGGGCATGTAAACAAATGCATAATGCTGCGCTATACTTAAGCAATCATACACTCCAGTACAGGCGTACGGACCTCGGCGCAAGCGCCTCGGTCCTGCCGCAGTACTGTCGTACCAATAATGACGTTCAAGAACGGCCTCAAGTGTATGATTGCGATTCTATGACACAAACTATCATTGTAATCAACAATATCGTAAAATAATTTCATAATGTGGGCTAATTTGCTCCCAAACCTACGCTTTCTGCTTGAGTTAATCTCCGTCAGAAAGTAGTTCCTAGAAAGTAGTTCCCATGGTAACGATAGCCGATCAATCGAACACTCCTGCTACCCCGCTTACAGTTATTGATATAATTATAGTAAATAATATATTATTAACCAATTTATTGAAAACAATTTATTGAAAACAATTCTTGAATTAGGCTATTTAAATATCTGAGTAATCACTGTGTGGGATTAGCGGAACAAATCAAATCAGGCTGTCCGTGGTGCTGAAACATTTTGGGTTCAGAATGAAGGTGGATGTTCATGCTGCCATTAAAAGTGCAATTCTTGAAACAGCTCTCCATGAACTCCATGCCAGAGTTTTTTGCAGGTGGTGCTGTGGTGTTCACGGGTAGGACTACGTTATAGGAAGAGCTTTCCTCCAGTGGCCGTTTCATGGCGTGTCCCGGACCGGCAAAAAGCGCGTTGCTCCACATCTTTCTGTTGTCTAGAGATGGAGCCCAGTAGCTGCGAAGCGATGACTCGTTTTTATGTCCGCTAACGGACATGATTTTTCTGGCCTCCAACCCTGCCTCCGCCAGCCGCTGTATGCAGGTGCTTCTGACATTTTGTAGCTACCGATTTCCAACGAGAGACAATGTATAACAGTGTAACGGCTGTGTGTCGCTAAACGTCGCTATGGAAACCACACGATGTAGGCTCATGGAAGTAGTTTCGGTAGGCTAGTGCCGTGTGTAGGCCACTGGATACTTTGTGATTAGGCACGTTCTATTTGATCGTTGTTTGATTGTGGAATCAAACACGCCTATTGACCAATCAGAGAGCTTGCTCAAACCTATGTGTTATAGAATTTGCGGCCTCACCCGGTTGCATAGCGACGCTTATTGTGTAGGTGTCTTTTAATAAGCAGGTAGTCCTATCATTAGCTAGAACTAGCTGGATCTGATCGATATGGACATAAACGCGAGTGAAGTCTAATCTGACGGGAGAGAGAGAGATCAGCTGCTGCTGACGAGTCGACACGCAGCTCTGCATGATCACATGCAGCGGTGAGCGGAACAAAACACACACTTCAGGTTAGAATATCACACGTAGCTATTTTAATGACCTCTCAAACTACCGTAACTAGTTATAGATATGTTTAGTTTTACTGTCGGGTCACTCATTACTGGATCCGCCAGCTGCATGATACTGGCATAATAGATTGCCCGATCGGGCAACCAGCAGATGAGGCTTCATTGCCCGAGCTAAATACTAGATGGCCCCGGGCCATCGGGCAGTCCTTAATGTCGAGCCCTGTCAATACACATTTGTCTTAACTAACCATGTGACTAGGCATAAGACTGATATAACAAGACGATGGGGCCTCTCTGACCTGTGACCTTAATGAATAAGCAAGAAATACGCTGTAATAAGGAATCTGCCATAACAAGGTCATCACCTGGAATGGTTTTCCATTAACACATGTGCCTTGTCAAGAGTCAATTTGTGGAATTACTTGCCTACTTAATGTGTTTGAGGTAGGGTTAGTGCACAGTGGAGAGCCCTATTTGACTACTGTTGTAATCCATATTATGGCAAGACCCACTCAACTCAGTGAAGAGAAACAACCGTCCATCATCACTTTAAGAAATGAAGGCCAGTCGATCCGGAAAAGGTCAAGAACTTTGAAAAAAAAAAAAAAAAAAAAAAAAAGACGCTGTCAGCACGCTTCTCCATGTTTGTGATTGGTCAAATGTTGCTAACCCCGTCCCTTTCACGTGAACGCGCTCTCAGCCGGACAGAGAAACCCTGGTTGATTTACTGAGTTGATCACACAGCTGTGAGCCACCTAGAAGGCCCAGGCAACTATATAAGGATCCTGTTCGTCGATTTTAGCTCAGCTTTTAACCCGTTAGGCCCTGAGCCTGTTTTTCAGGTCTCAGGCTCGAAAATGACATTCCCAGAACAAATGACCATATCTTCTAAAAAGGGTTAAATTAATAATCTTTTTTCTCAAAGTAATGATGAACCTGTGAGTTGGATGTAGAAAAGTCAGAATCAATATAGATGTTTTTTATTTTTAAAGAAAATTCAGATTGAACATAGTAAAAAACTGTAAATTATAGTGTCCGTCCAAAAAATATATTTTGTACTTATAGTGAAAACTAACCTTGGATGATGGGTTAGTAGACTAAAAGCTTTAGGAATCCAAAGTACAATGTATAATAAGTACCCTGTATCAAGATGGATACAAAACAAGAGATATTTGACCTTTTTAGACAGATTTAGCAAAGAAACCTCTTCTGGGGCCATTTGGGTGGATTTTCCTTATCTCTGGCCCCTTTGTTCAATTTTGACATGTGACATGTCTGTCTGACCGTTAGAGCCAATAGAATCCAAGGGAAATCGTCCCGCACACACTCATGTAAAAAAAAAAAGGTAGCCTCTCTGCACATGCTAGCTTGCAGCAGAGGGGAGAAATATCGCTGCTCTGATATCAAGCAACGGAAAAGCTGTTTTATTGCTTATGGATTATCAGAACATTTCAAAGGGGACGCAGTCACATTGGATTAACCTATGGATTAACTACAGCATCGTTTTTATCGTTTTAATGCCATTGAAGACCAGACAAAGACGAAGGTAAGCCATGTCAGCGTTGTGGGCTACCTAGCGCCACTTGTTTTGATGTACGTTTTTGTTGATAACGTCGAGTTTGTATCTTTCAGTGTTGAGGTGGGCACCGTTAGATTCTGTGTCTCCTTGCGATCATAAACGATGTGTTGGATGTGCACCTAGGATAAGTAATAAGGGAGCTAGGAGTGATTATCGGTACAGTAATAGGTTAGCATTTTTCGCTCGGGTCATTTAGATGCTTCTTATGAGACTTGTGTTTTGTTAAATCAGTACATTAAATGGCATATTATTCAATGTATGTATTTTTATAAATATGTTTATTTTGAATGGTTTGCTCTTCCGTAATAAATTATAATTATTATAATTAAGTACATTTGTCTCATAATACTTTTACTTAAATAAGATATGAATGCAGTACTTTAACTTGTAATGGAGTATTTTCACAGTGTGGTGTTTGTACTTTTACTTCAGGATCTACTACCTGCAGCAAGTGCTGATAAAGAGTCTAAAGCAGAGGTATTTTGAGTGGGGGTGCTGAGTTGCTGTCTGATGTGCTAATTAGGGGGGGGGGGGTTGACGTTGACATACACCGAGCAAAACCACACACACAACGGACTCCAGTGCACACTATTACGGGCACTATAGGGCATGCACAAAAGCGCGAGTCCACACACTCTATTAAAGGTAGGGTGGGTAAGAATTTAGAAACCAGCTCGAGTGCGCTAGAATTTGAAAATACACAACAGGAAAAAATCTGCCCGTTCCTTCAGAATTCTTTACAGAGCCCCTCCTCCAACACACACGAACGCGCACGTGACCAATGAGGGCATGAGATAAGTTTGTGCACAGATGGAAGGCTGACAGGCAGGTAGGCCATCCAGTTATTTTAGCCGGGCCGGCTCAGATGATTGGTCGTGCTTTTTACAGTAGGTACTACGGCTTCCACAGATGACATTTTTTAATGTATTTATTGTCAAAGCATTTAATGTATTAATTGCCATCGGGATCTTAACAGCATTCCATGGAATAAAAGTGTATCTGAAGTGAATTACCTACCCCACCTTTAAGATGTAAAATATGATTTTACCAACAATGTGGAAATTACATTAATTGAAGTAGGCTATCAAGGCATTGCTAATTCCTGGCTCCATATTACACAGATTCTGCGTAATAATGCCCTGCCCCTGCATCTTCTATTTCAATCTTTTTAGCAGATTTAGCGTTTTTAGTGAGAAAGAAATCCGAGATACTTTTTTGTGCCATGTCAGTTACTCGTCACTTGTGTTGTGCGTCACGTTAAAAGTATCCGACTAAAACAAAAAAAACATGTATATTTTTGTTCTTCCCTGAAGCTAAATAATGTGTTATATAGTTTAAAATTATCATTTGAATAATAATATAAAATATATCTCAGGCACAATGAAATGTAATCAAAAAATATATATCAAAAAATTAAATGTGCAGACAGAGGAGCTCCGCCTGCCTGACGCTAGGGGGTGCTGCAGCGCCCTCAGCACCCCCCTTCCAGCGCCCCTGGTCTAAAGGGTTATTAATGTGATAATAAAGTGTTACTGAAGAGTTTAAAGTGTTAATGAAGAGTAAAGGGAACAGACCTGCTCTGTGTATCCGAAGCTGAGGCTGTGAAACAGCGTCCAGTAGTTTCTGGAGTCTCTTGTTCTCCTCTTTGGAAAGAAACAGCTCCTCCTCGAGCTCTGCTATTGTTTGTTCAAACAGAGCAAATATCTCTTCAGCAGCAGCAGTGACTCGCTGCTTCTTCAACGACAGCAGCATTTGGACTTTACTCATGTTTCCTAGATCACCTTTCCCTGCAGACTCCGTTAAACACACCGTTTCTCTCTCCGTCAAACTCTCAATCTGACTAGTGTTGCTAACGTGTTTCCAGCTAGCATGCTAAGCTAGCTCCTATAGTCCGAGGTAAACGCTCCAGAAAAAAGAGCACAGAGTCCATTCAGAGGTTTATCCAGACACACAGATGATGGATCAGTAGAGCTGGAGCTCACACACACTTTCTCAGGAACACAGAGAGAACCGTAGCGACGAGACGCCACATGCAGGGCTCGAGTTAAGTGTGACTGTGAGGCAATGGAAGCTGAGCTCCCACAAGGAGGGGTCTGAGCTCCCACGGATGCAGTGACATCATACATCTGTGGGGGTCGCTAATACATTACCAACAACCATTTTTTTTATTGAGTCAGGCACAATGAGTTTACATTTATACAGTCAATATTTGTCCCTTTCCCCCCCCCCCCCCCCTCCCGGTCCTAGCTAGTAAAGTAAAAATAAAGTAATGTAAAAGATAATATTAAAAGAAAATTAAAATTAATAGATAAGGAAATAAAGAATAATAACAATAATGTACCCACACTCAAAGAAATGATATGTTAGATTTACTAAATCTAGCTATGTCAACCGGTCGCACGTAACAAGGCTAAGTAAATATGAAACGGACTAGTAAACTAGTAAATCTTACCAAAGCATCTTAATTAAACGCTACATCATAGAGTTATGTTGTATTTGCTTAAATTGTTGTTTTTACTTAACACAATGATGTTGTATTTACTTTAAGTTTGCACTGATTTACCTAACACAGTTAGGTTGTAATTACTTAACACAAATTAGTTCCATTTATGTTGTAGGATTGTGTTATTTGCACTTAACATAATTGAATCCAAATTGCTCTATCAATATAAGTCATTTCATTTCAAACCTTTATTCACCCAGGTGTATCCCATTGAGATCATTGATCTCTTTTTCAAGGGAGACCTGCTCAAGTAGGTTCCACATGAAACATAAAAACATAAACAGAACAACAAAAATGACATCTTACAGCATCATTACAGGGATTACAATTTACAATAACTATCCACATGAGCAGGTACCAACAGCTTCCGATTGAGTAGCATCCAACCGAGCTTTAAAAACATTTAGTGGCACCAGATTGTTCAGTTTCCATTTAATTTGCAGACTATACCAAGACAGAGGAGCTGCGCATCTAAAAGCTTTCGTCCCTAAGACAGTCCTAGCAGTTGGCACATTTAATAAAACTACAGCATGCGATCTCAGGCAGTAGCCACTTACAATTCTCCGTGAGATCAGGGAGCAGATATAAGATGGAAGTTTCCCTAACATGGCTTTGTATATAAAAATGTACCAGTGACTGAGCCTCCGTACAGTTAGTGAAGGCAAACCAGCCCTTGCATACCGGGTACAGTGATGGGTTAATGCTTTACAGTTTGTCACAAATCTCAGTGCGCTATGATACGCAGCATCTAACTTGACCAGGCAATTGGCAGGTGCATTCATATACATCAAATCACCATAGTCCAGCACAGGTAAAAAGGTCACAGAGCCTTTTCCTGGCTTCAAGCGAGAAACAGGACTTGTTCCTGTAGAAGAAACCTAGCCTAACCCTCAGTGTTTTAAGCAGGTTATTGACATGATGTTTAAAAGTGAGACAATCATCAAGCCAGATACCAAGGTATTTGTAACAGGTAACCACTTCAAGTTTTATTCCTTGCGTAGTTACAATATCTACAACAGGCTCTGGTGTCTTTTTAGCTTTTGAAAAGAGCATTACCTTGGTTTTTATCAACATTTAAAAGAAGCTTTAGTTCAGAGAGCTGAGTCTGAATAATGTTAAAAACTGCTTGCAATTCAACAACAGCCTCCTTAATGGAGGGACCTGCACAGTACATCACGGTATCGTCCGCATAAAAATTTAAGGTTGCTCCATCGACATTTTCACCTAAACTATTGATGTAGATGGAGAATAAAAGTGGACCTAAAACAGAACCTTGAGGAACACCATTAGTAATGTTTAACCACTCAGAAGACAGCCCATCAAAATGAACACATTGGGACCTTTCAGAGAGGTAGTTCACAAACCACCCACTGCATGGCTGGACATGCCTATACTGAGTAGCCTCTGCTTTAAGATGCGATGATCGACGGTATCAAACGCTTTGGAAAGGTCAATAAATAGAGCTGCACGACTCTGCTTATTATCTAAAATACTCACATCATTCACCACTTTCATTGTGGCAGTGATGGTGCTGTGTTGCTTTCTGAAGCCTGACTGATGTTTAGACAGGATGTCATTTGTACATAAAAACACCTTTACCTGTTCACTCACTAAGAGTTCAAGAACCTTAGCCAGAACTGACAATTTTGAGATTGGCCTATAGTTATTTAATAAGGTGGCCTCCCCTCCTTTTAGCAAAGGCAGGACATACGCTGACTTCCACAATTTTGGAATTGCGTTTGAGCTGAGGGAGAGGTTAAAAAGAGTAGTGAGAGGTGGAGCAATAACATCTGCAGCTATCTTTAAAAAGAAAGGTTCTACGTTGTCCGGGCCAGCCGGTTTCTTAGGATCTAACTTGGTTAAAGCTTCACGAACAACATCAACAGTAAAAGGGGTAAAACTGAAAGGGTTTTCCAACACACGTTTTTCAGAAGCTCAAGGGGGTGTGTGTGTGTGTGTGTGTGTGTGTGTGTGTGTGTGTGTGTGTGTGTGTGTGTGTGTGTGTGTGTGTGTGTGTGTGTGTGTGTGTGTGTGTGTGTGTGTGTGTGTGTGTGTGTGTGAGAGAATGTACCGAGATGGAAATGAACTGTCACAGTATTTTGTGCTTGGGATTACTCTTGTAATCTGTTTTTCAGAACCTTCACCTTGGTTGACGGTCTGTTGCCATCCACCCCATCAATACTTTTTGAATGAATTCAAATGTATCAGTATGTAGTGTCTCTACTTTAAAGAGTCCTCTCCTGCTGATGTTCTGGGGCACTAAGTGCCGGCACTAAGTACAAAGTACGCGGTGTGAACGCGGCTAATGGGTAACTGATGTGATCCAGGAATACTTCGTCCAGCACCGAAGTCCATAGGGACTTGGCTTGGGAAACGGAAGGTCACCGGTACGAGTCCCCGAAAGACCAAGTGCAACCGATGTGTCCCTGAGCAAGGCACCTTTGACGACACTGATACCCAGGCAGTACATATGGCAGCCCACTGCTCCTAACACTAGGATAGGTGAAATGCAGAATGTACATTTCCCCTCTGTGGGACGATTCATGGTATATTCTTCTACATGTACACACTTCAATTGCTGTATTATTTACTCGAGGAACTTAGACTATACCTAATTGTTTATTATATAATTGTTTTCTGCTACTTAACACCTCAACATTATATCTCAGAGGAAAATATGGAACTTTTTGTGGCACAAAATGTGTTAGTGATTTGCATGTCGTAAACAAATTGATAAAATTGATTATTGATTAATTTGGAATATTAATTAAAAAGGCCGTTATCCGCAGGTTCACTTAGGAATGCCTTGCATGAACATGTCAGGCTTTGTGTTTCCTGGGGGCAGTACATCAATAAAGTTTATTGATAATGTGTTTGTTTAAAAATCTGAAGAAAATTGTGCTGCGAACACGGGAAAAACTTTGTTGCATTGTTTGACATCAACACATTGATGTCACTTGAAAACTCCAGCTGGTAGAATATCAAAGTGCACTATAGGACATGAGATCTGGAGACTGACTGAGACTTTGCAAAGACTGAATGAATGTGAATTGATTAGTCAATTTCTGACTGTTACAGTAACACTGACCCACCGACAAGGTGATTTTATTTTGGGATGCACACAATGCTTTTGGCAATGGATTTCTGACTATGCCATATTAGTTTAACGATTGTGAGACATGACGCATGAACTTTGTTTGACTCTGCATGATCCCTGCATGGCTTGATGACTATGTAGCTTGATTTCTAACATTGCTGATTCTTTTTGACAGGAGAAAGTTTGTTTTTTTCCCTTTGTTTTAGGTGTTCCTGATGAGTCATAGGACTTTGAAATAACATTGTATGTGAAGATGGGTACTCTAAGGTATCTTATTTGGGAAACATGGTCTCTATGGTTTGGAGGATCATCATCGTCTATCTCATATGAAAATATGGAACTTTTTGTGGCACAATTTTTTATTTTAAAGCTTATTTTACAGATTCAGATTTTTGTACAAAATAAAATCAACTCGTGAATTATTTGGTATTTCAACAAAAAATAAACTACCAAGCAGCAGAGCCAATAATGTTATTAAAAATAGCTCCAACTTTATCAGCTTGAATATTAAGGTGATGAACAAATGGATAAATACATAATTATAACATAAATATGATTTATTAATAAATGAGTACTTTTACATTTGGTATTTAGATGTTAACACTGCAAAAAGTATAATAATTAGTAATATTTGTATTCTTTCTATATCCCTGATAATCTTCAAAACCCTTTCTGGTTCTTTGAAGGCTCTATCCAGACTATCTTCTGGTTATTTTCTGCATCAATCCCCATTATCTCTTCCAACAACAAAAAACAACATCTTGGACATAACCGCAAGACTGTAACCTCTTCACATTCTGTTGAGATTGTGAGTCAATGACCAGCCATATTTCACACATTGCTGTTTTTAATCATTAATATGTGGATGACAGTTGAACTGGATGATGTAACATTTATGCCATCTGCTGGAAAGAAGACGTATCGCTCTGTTGGCTTGTTTGGACAACAAAAACAGAGTGAAGCTCTCATTCCATAAACAATCTTTGAGTACAGACACCGTCCTGCAGAGAGCACACAGCCCAACAGCACGTTTTTGGTCTAGCGTCACTTTACAAAAACGTTTGCATTAAGACACTAAGACTAGCTGGTCCATTGTAAAGGTCAGTCCACCTTAAATGAGCAGTGGGTGATCAGCAGGTGAAAGGCAGGACACGGGAACTTGGTCCTGAGGAGATGTAACGATTATTAAACAAGAAATAGTCGAGTCAAGGGGTCAAAGAAATGAACATTTGTGATTATTAGTGAATCGGTTGCAGATGGGTGAAAACAGGCTTAGGGAGTAACGTATTACATGTAACGGCATTAGGTCATCAGGATACAAAATAGGAAAATGTATTGCCTTACAGTTACAGAAGCAAAAACACTCTAATAACAGGTACATTTATGTAAAACAGGGCTCATTAACAGGATAGCAATGATACAAAACATTTAGAAACAAAGAACAATACATCAAATCATCCTATATGGAAACTTGGAGCCCTCAATCCAAATAAAATGGTTCATCAACAGTCAGTGGTTAACGTATAAATCAGAATGACAAAAACATTAAACATATTGTCCACTTATGTTGATAAAGATGGAGTTCATTTAAGTCTTATATGGATGTTGTACAACAATGTTAATCCAGTCAGACAGATATCTCTCACGTGTGAACTGTCATAAGACTTATTCATTGTCCTCTCCATCAGCTTCTGTTTCCATGTGTTCAGCTGAGCTGCTGATTGGAGGCTCTGCCTCTCCGTTATCCTCAGTTTGAATTTCATTAAGCTGTGAGGACTGACGACCAACACACTTGTGCCTTTGGAAATGATTACGCCATTTAAATCTTTTGTCACAAACATTGCAGCTGTATATTTCCTCTTCTGTGTGGATTCTCATGTGTTCCTTTAAACTTCCACGCTGTGAAAAAGCTTTCTTACAGACTGAGCAGCTGTGTGCTTTCTCTCCTGTGTGGACTCTCATGTGTGTCTTTAAACTTCCACACTGTGAAAAAGCTTTCTTACAGACTGAGCAGCTGTGTGCTTTCTCTCCTGTGTGGACTCTCATGTGTGTCTTTAAACTTCCACGCTGTGAAAAAGCTTTCTTACAGACTGAACAGATGTGTGCTTTCTCTCCTGTGTGGATTCTCATGTGTGTCTTTAAATTTGTATTCACTGAAAAGCTCTCTCACAAACTGAGCATTTGAATAGTTTCTCTCCTGTGTGGATTGTCATGTGTTCCTTTAAACTTCCACCTTGTGAAAAAGCTTTCTCACAAACTGAGCAGCGAAAGGGTTTCTCTCCTGTGTGGATTCTCATGTGTTGATCTAGTTGTTGTCTATATCTAAAAGCTTTCTTACAGACTGAGCAGCTGTGTGCTTTCTCTCCTGTGTGGACTCTCATGTGTTTCTTTAAACTTCCACTCTGTGAAAAAGCTTTCTCACAAACTGAGCAGCGAAAGGGTTTCTCTCCTGTGTGGATTCTCATGTGTTGATCTAGTTGTTGTCTACATCTAAAAGCTTTCTTACAGACTGAGCAGCTGAATGGTTTCTTTTCAGCACTACTTCGGGGATCACTGAAAGATTCTTGTCTATTTTTCAGTGAGTTTGAGCCTGAGGCAGGTTCTCTGGTCTCCTTCCAATCAGCACTGTCTTCAGTGTCATGTTCAGAAGAGTCATCAGTGTCTTCAGAAGAGTCTCCAGTGTGTTCCTCAGTCTTTGGTTGTAAACTGCTCTCTGGATCTGAGTTCCTGGCTGGTTCTGGTCCTCGACAGTCATCTCCATCAGCTTCTGTTTCCATGTGTTCAGTTTGTCTTTGATGAGGCTGTGAGGACTGAGGGTTCTCTTTATCATCTTCACTCTTCACAGGGTCAGGAGTGAAAGTGGACTTGGTGATATCAGCCTCCTCCAGCTCCTGAAGCTGCTCTCCCTCCTGACTGATCCTGAGTTCCTCCTGTTCCTGCTTAATGTGTGGGGGGGGCTCTGGGTCCTCCTGGTCCAGACTGGAGCTCCACTCCTGCTGGTCAGGGAGAGGCTCTTCTTTAACCACCACCAGCTGCTGGACATCTGCAGGAAACACACTGTTATATCAGTCTTGGACCTAGTCAATATAATTAGTTATGTTGTTGAATTACAGTTTCCAGAGAAGAGAGGCCCATCGTCTCTTCCGCAATTATTAGGAGTGAGCGGAAGTGCAAAGAGGCCCTCCTCAGGATAATACAGTTAAGTCTTGTTAGTTGGGTGGTTCATATCCTGACAGGGTATGAATTACACCTAAAGAGGTCATGAGATAATGACCTTTCGACATCTGGAACATACGTGGGTGTTAGTGTTATGTGTTATAGTTATATATATATACAGCTGCTATATATGATGTGAAAGACTTGTACTCGTTGGAGCATTACCACTATTGACTGCTTGTGTGCAAGGTAATGTTTCCTCATTATTATTGATTGTTGTACAACGAAATAATAATTAATCAACTATATCTGTGTCTGTGTTTTATTGATTCCTCTCAGTTTTATTTGTTCCTGTTGTGAGTGCTGAATTGCCACAACAACACAGTCAGAAAAAATTGTCTAATTATGTTGGCTCAATTCACCTCATGTAGCCCAGCACCTTTCCACTTACCGTTAAACATTTAGCACTAGCCGCAATGTAAACAATGAATTGTATTTGCGATTGTTCACAGATACACTATGCCAGGGCTATTCAATTAGTTTGGAATGGGGGCCGGTTGATGAAAATGATCCAAAGCAAGGGGCCGGGAAAAAGATGGCTTAAAATATGAGCAATCCTATTAAGATCTTCAGATACAGTACAACAGCATAGTGGAGTGCATATATTGTGTTTAATTCAATCAAACAACATAGCCCCAAGGCCTTTTTTGATCTAAATGCTAAGTTGTGTAACGCAAGACACATTGAGAGCATCATTGCGAATGCAGCAAAATAGGGAGGGGGCAGGATGTATAGAACAGGGGTCTGCAACCTTTTTGATATGAAGTGCCATTAAAAAATATATATTTTATCAACGTGCTGACGATCGTGAATTATCAAGGGGGGGGGGACGAAGAGCTTGACGCTCGTGAAATGTCAACAGGAGGGCGGGGGGAGCCTCGCTGCGGGGAAGTAGTGTGTGGACCTGTCAGGGATGCTCTGATCGGATCGAGTGGGCGGGGCCTATGGGGATCTTCCATTTAAAGTTATGTTTAAAACTCAGTTAATGGGGCTCATTCATCACTGGCGCTTCCACCAACAACAACCAACATAATTGTTACATTCAAATGAAGTACATTATTGAAGTTTACATTAACTTTGGATAATAACACGGGAGAAATGAGCGGAAGCGCTCTCTTTTCCTCTCTCCCCCTCTCTCTCCTGACAGCCTGTCAGTATCTCATGCAGCTCATTGATCCTGTATTGAGTGACCCGACAGTGAAGAATAAATATATGTAACTAGTTTAGCTTGTTCCAGAGGTAGATCAAATAGCTAAGTGTGTTAGGTCTAACTCTTATGTGTTTTGCTCCGCTCACCGGTCCGTCACAGCGGGCGGAGCTGCAGAATTTCTGATTCACACACGTTGCATTCCGCTATTTTATTGTCATTTTCGGACACTTTAAAATACTGCCAGACCGGTGAAGCCATTTTGGAGAGCTTGTCATGTATTTTACGTCATGCGAGAGCACCGATCGATCGGCAGAGAGTGAGTATCGGTCGATATCGATCGGCGGTCGGTCGATATCGATCGGCGGTCGATCGATCGGAGCATTCCTAACTTAAATGATGCCGAATTTAACAAACTAATTTAAATAATTGGTTTAAACAGCATAATAATAAGGACGATCGTCTGTTCTGTGATTCTCCAGAACACACATGGCCAGTCCGCCCCTGTGTAGAATGTTATTTCAATGAGAGATGAGCAGATCGCCACTGGGCTTTCAACTAAAGACACAGCCACGCAAAAACTGCGTGCCAGGGGTTGCCGACCCCTGCCATAGAATATGTCTGGTCATGTCCAGTCCTGTACATCAGAGGCCATGCCCAGTTTCCACAAATATGGGTGTGGAGGAGTTGTCTTAGGTTTTTCTATCCTGTTTTTGAGCATAAAGACACTGGCGGATGGGGAGGAAAAAAAAATTCTGGAGAGAGCGAGAGAGAGAGGGGGGGGGGTTCCCCTGGTATGCTCTCTCTCTATAAGCTCTGTCCCTCAGAGCTGGGTTTTTGCTCTCGGTAAGGTTCTCTCAAACTTGGTAAATATCTCTCAAATTTCTTGATTGAATGCTGAGTGAATTACTTTGTTGAATGAGTGGAATGAATTGAGATTTGTTTGTGAGTATTAGTAACCGCCACCTATGAGGATCTTCCTCCGAATACCTGCGGGATATAGGTATGTGTTTGTGGATGTTAGTACCCGCCATCTGTGTCGGATAGGAGTGTGTTTGTGAGTATTAGTAACCATTACCTGTGAGGATCTTCCTCCGAATACCTGCGGGAGATAGGTATGTGTTTGTGGATGTTAGTGCCCACCATCTGTGTCGGATAGGAGTGTGTTTGTGAGTATTAGTAACCGCCACCTGTGAGGATCTTCCTCCGAATACCTGCGGGAGGTAGGTATGTGTTTGTTAATGATAGTACCCGCTATCTGTGTCGGAAAAAAGGTATGAAATTGATGTGAATTGATTTGGTGAATGAAAAGTTGAATGTGCTTTTTATTATCACCGGTCTTTTATGAGGAAATGCCTCTAAATTCTATCGGGAGATTTAAAAATCACAACTGAATTGGGCAGTTGAAAGTACAATTTTGGTAATAAATGTAAAACTGTGAATAAAAGTTTCATATTTGAACATGATCACAGCATGATAGGTTTAGTATGATTATAATGTTGTAAAGAGAGAAGGTAAAAACCCTGTATTAGTTTGGACCTATCTTTCTTCAAATAAACTGATCCCACCTTTTGGACTGGGACAACTTAACCTCTTAAGCCCTGAGCCTGTTTTTCAGGTTTCAGGCTCGAAAATGCCACTAACACAACAAAGACTATATCTTCACTTCTAAAAGGGGTAAATTAATAATCTTTTCTCTCAAAGCAAGGTTACATCTGTGAGTTGGATGTAGAAGTGTCAGAATCAATATAGATGTTTTTATTTTAAAATCAATTCAGATGGAACATAGTAAAAACATGTAAATTCTAATGTCCGCCTATAAAAAACCCATTACTTATAGTAAAAACCTCCCTTGAATGATGGGCTAGTAGACTAAAAGCTTTAGGAATCCAAACTATAACATATAATAAGTACCCTGTATCAAGATTGATGCAAAACAAGTGAAATTTGACCTTTTTTAGAGAGATTTAGAAAAATAAGGTCCAGGCAGACTCACCTCTGGGTAATTTGGGAACCATCAGTTCCATTTGAACTTTTTCACTGTAAAAATCATTTTATTACTTTGAATTTTCACTATAGGTATTCATTCCATCCAAATACAACTGTTGTGAATTTTTTTTTCTTTTAAAAAAAAAACAACACACAATGCTAACAGTGAGCCCCTGAATTAGCCCCGAGCGAAAAATGCTAACCTATTACTGCACCGAAAATCACTCATAGCTCCCTTATTACTTATCCTAGCTGCACATCCAACACATCGTTTATGATCGTAAAGACACAGAATCTAACGGTGCCCACCTCAACACTGAAAGATACAAACTTGCGACGTTATTAACAAAAACATACATCAAAACAAGTGGCGCTAGGTACTAGCATGCGCTAGGCTAATGGCTTACCTTGCTCTTTGTCTGGTCTAAACTGGTCTTCAATGGCATTAAAACGATAAAAACGATGATGTAGTTAATCCATAGGTTAATATCCAATGTGGCTGTGTCCCCTTTGAAATGTTCTGATAATCTATAAGCAATAAAACTGCAATTCCGTTATCTGCTGTCCGCTCTGTGCTCCGTGCGCTCTGGGTTCTGCTGCAATGCCTGCTGTTACGTAGTAAACAATAAATGAAGTCGGCTGCGTAATGTACTTAAACTGGCTGGCATTCTTTATACTTTACGCAGGACCATATCTCTGGAACCCATTGGTCGATTCGTGTGATTTACACCTTTTTCTTAACCATCAGAACCAATAGAATCGATGGGCAGTTCCCAAATCCACGTAAACATTACCATAGCGGACGTAATAGAGAAGCGAACAAAGCATATCTGAAAGTGCACGCCTGGACGGCAAAACTTTATACCCAGTATATTGCCATAAATATGATGAAGGATTATCAGTCAAAATTTCTACGTGACACAAAGACATTGGATTAACCTTGAGCGGCGTTTTTATTCCGGTGAACACAACTTTTGATCACGAATCAAAAAAGGTAAGACGAAATTATTGTAATATTTTTGAAACCGGATGTTGTTTACTTTCTCTTTTCTGGCTGATAGCTCCGCAATTCGGGGGCGTACAGTGATGACATTACATGTGTGGAATCTGTGGAGTCTCAGCTTTAATCGGATATCTTGTTTGTGCAGTTAAGATAGTAATAAGGGCATTTCTACCTTTCTTAATAGAGGTGAGATCTTGCTGACGTTGGGGGATCTGAGCCAAGCAGTAAACTTACATAGACTCAATAACTTCGGTTAGATTAATTAGTAGGTCTGAGTAATTTGCCGGAATAAATTATCAGGTCCGCACCAACCCGGTCAGTGTTTCATTTATGATGTTTCTTGATTATTTTGTATGTTGCATTTTACTGCTGTAAATGTTTAAAGTTGCGCTTGTATAGATGATTATAGATGAGGGAACCTGCTAAATATTAAAATATGTGTGTTTTTTATATACAGTACCAGTCAAAAGTTTGGACACACCTTCTCCTTCAATGGTTTTTGTTTATCTTTAATTAGTTTCTACTTTGTAGATTAATACTGAAGACATAAAAACTATGAAAGAACACATATGGAATTATCTACGGGCGGTGGTGGCGAAGTCCATAGGGACTTGGCTTGGCAACTGGAAGGTCACCAGTTCAAATCCCGGAAAGACCAAGTGCTACCGAGGTGTCCCTGAGCAAGGCACCGTTCCCTACACTGCTCCCCGGGCGCCGTACATAATGGCAGCCCACTGCTCCTAACACTAGGATGGGTCAAATGCAGAGAAACCGTTTCGTTACATTAGGGCTGAACGATTAATCGACTTTAAATCGAAATCGCGATTTGAAATGATGCGATTATGAAATCGCAAAGCCTGCGATTTTTTTTTTTTACTATTTTTTCTTTTCTTTTTCTTGTGTGTCAGTCATCCACACCAATCAGAAGTGCTGTGCTCCACATGTACCAGCCATTGTTAATCAATCAGAAGTAGCCCATGATAGAAGGTGATAGACAGATTGATCCAATCACCTGCAAAGTGCTTTTGAAAGTTTGGTGAAACAAACCATCTGGGTCAGGTTAGTAATGCTCCATCACATTTTTCTATTACAGGGTGCATCTTAAACTGAAGCTTGACTTTAAAGCAAGCCAACGGAAGTTAGTAAGTTTAGTTCTTTCACTCGTAGCTCGGGCTGCGGGGATACTAGAGACGGGAACACGTTGATACGACCTTCCTAGCCGGAGATATGGTCGCATTTTACAATAACCTTCCGTTGGGTCGCTTAAAAACAAATATTGCAATTCGAATTGCAATCGCAATATTTGTCAGAAAAATCGCAATTAGATTTTTTCCCAAAATCGTGCAGCCCTACGTTACATAGTACCTGTACTACGTAATGACAATAAGTTGAATCATCATCATCATCTAGTTAACAAAAAAGTGTGATTTTTATTCTAGATACTTCAAAGCAGCCCCCTTTTGCTTTGATGACAGCTTTGCACACAGCTAGTGCAATTAATGGCTCACCAACTTTAAATGTTAACACAGAGAGAGAGATCAATAAAACATAAACACAGATATGGTTGAGATTAATCAATATTCAGTTGCACAACAACAAATAATAATACTGGAGTACATCTCCTTGCTTCAACAGCAACCAATTGCGGAAATGCCCCAACGAGTAGCAGTTTTACACAGGCATATATAGCTACTGTAATGAACACACACACACACACATTTTCCCCTATGAATGCCATACTTTTATATGTTTCAGATGTGGAAAGGTCACTATTTCATGACGTCTTTAACTAACAAAGACTTAACTGTATTATAACCTGAGGCTCTACCGACTGAGCTATGGAGACTCTTTGTATTTCCGCTCACCCCTAATAATTACGGGGGAGACGATGGGGCCTCTTCTCTGGAAATGTAACTCAATCAGTGCATGACATTAAGGATTTTGGGAGATGTCCCTGTGGGCCATCTAAGCTAATTATAGATGACCCTGAGCCCAATAGAGATTGCCCTGAAAAATGCGCGCAGAAGAAATGGCACGAAGGGTTTGTGGGGCCTCCTCCTAGAAAATTTAGATTTTTGCAGGTCTTAGATGCTGTCTGGTGCATTAATCTCTAGACTGAATTATAAGATGAACCACTACAATATTATACAATTTCAATTTTATTCTTCATTTCACTTGTTTGTTTGTGTTTGTTCGCTTGCATGCCCTGCATAGCTATAAGAAATACTTAAGTTGTTGGTCAAGACCAAGCGGCAAACTCTGGGGAACAGCCGGGACGCCAATACGGAAGTGCCACACACACTGCAGTTCATACATGGGCCGCTAGGGACTGGCTGCAGAAAGGAGCAATTTCCATAGACCCCCATGTTAAAATGCCCAACTTCACAGCAGAAAAAAACATGTTTCTACCCATGGATGCAATAAATATTATTATCGATATAGTTAGATTCCACCTTCATGATTATGGATCTGTGAGTGAATTGTTTTCTAACACGACCCTTTTATTTATATTAGGTCTGAAAGTTTTTGCATAAATTAGGGCGTGGTCACTTTGATGGACACGTACATGCCTCACTGTCAGCTAACCGCAACTTGTCCACTCTGCTAGGCTACAACCATAGAGGCTACAACGTTAGTTAGTCATAGTACTGCAGTGTTTCCCCTATATGCAAACAGCGTATTTTTATAAAAAAAATTAGAAGTGCCGCCCCCTAGCGCTCGCGGCAACTTTTCGCGCTACCGATACGTGGGAAAGCTGTCATTTTCAGAGCTGAAGGAAAGCTGCCTGACAAGACAGACAACAGCAAGTTGAAGCAGACATAACTTTATTTGGACACAATCACCTCAAGAAGAAGGTCATAATGCCATAAATGTAAGTTGTTATAATTTAAAATGTTGTTACATTTAGATTAAGTAAATTAATACTTTGATAAAAGCCTACAGTTAAGAATGAATGACAGCTAGCTAACTTAGCTAGTTTAGCTAGTGAACACCCAGTGTAATAGATTGTTCATCACATCTTATGTTATTTTCAGATGAGTTTAAAAGGCTGGATTGTCAGCAAACGAAAGAGAAGTGATCATCGTGGTGATGAGGAGGAGGTTAGTTGGGTGAAGTTAGGGAGGTGGGTCTCTGTTGTCTGGCAGCAATGTTTTGAAAGGGGAGCAAATGGATACACACTTTTTGGGAAATAGTTTTTAAGTAGTTGTTTACATTTACAATTGTATTGACTGATATCTCGTACTAGACCGGACATGCGATGAGAGTAGGCCAGAGCAGAGGAGGTGAAGGAGCAGGTCAGGATAGAAGAGAGGAGCAAGGTGCAGCTGCTGCTGTCAGACGGTCAGAGGTAGGAGGATCAGAAAGAGCAGGGCACCGGCAATCAGGATTTGATCCAGGGTGGATGGAGAACCCGAGGTTCAAACCTTGGCTGTACAACACAGCTAACCATGGTGAGTATCTAACATACTTAGGGGCTTGATCTCTCAGATGTTTTAACGATCATACAGTAGCCACAACCTCTTAAAGAAAAAAATATATATCAAAGATCTTGTCCCGACAGGAATGTTCTGCCGCTTGTGCCGCCAACACAAGCAAGCACCGAAGCGGGGGGTTTCTACACGGCCATTTATTGAGGTTGGGTGCATGCTTTTCCGAAGCGACTACCTTGATAAGCATGCTGCCACTAAGCACCATCAAGAGAGTGTGAAGGCACACGCCGCACTGATTCAAGGTAAAATTCACTAATACTGTAGGCCTACTGTTTCAGTTTATTTATTTAAAAGAAAAGAATACACATTAATCAACATATCAGGTTTTACATCAATGTAAATGTGACAGATTAAGCTAGTAGACCTAAGCTAGTTTTCATCTGCAGTCCCTCAGCAGGTCAACATAGTACAAACAACACAATAGGCTATAATACATTACAATTTTTATTTTTATTACGTTTACCTTTCAACAGGGTCCTCAGTGCTGGTCGCCTTTGACCCAGTTATCACCCTTGAACACGAAGCGGTGATTGGTGGTTTTAAGTGCCTCTACCACCTCACGAAAAAAGAACATGCTCACCATATGAACTATGCTGACCTTTTGGAGCTCGCAGAACTACTTGGCTGCCAGTATTTTGAGAAGTTAAAGGTAAGTTAATGCTTTCTTTAATCAACTTCATCACAAAAAAAGTGTGCAATATTTAATCTTAAATGCATTTGTTTTCTTTAAGATCGGGAAGACCAACTACACATCTCACCGAATCATCGATGAGATGTTAGAAATCCTGGGCAGTGTCGTTGAAGAGCCTATCTTGGCAAACATCAGTGCTTCTGTGGCAATTGGGCTTGAGGTGGACGAGACCACAGATGTGTCTGTGAAGAAGCAGCTCGAGGTTCACGTTAGGTATAATTTTATTCCAAGAATGACAACAATTAAGACTTAAAATAATTTTGAATGACGTGTCTTTATTATGTTTAATATAGTCTTGCATAGCCAGACCTAGGAACCTGGGACCTGGGAAACGCTCTATTTCTTTAAACCAATCACAGTTGGTTGGCGGTTGCTAGCTTGTTGTTCTTTCACGTAGTCTGGATTGAATCTGATCGGGGCAACAACATATTCCACCGCCACTGATTGGGTAGTAATAATAAACAAATAAGGCTTATCCCAAAAACCTACATCTGTTGAGTCAGTCTGACTGTTTAATATGTTCATCAGATACATGGACAAAAATGGGCTGCTTTACAGCCAATTTCTGGACCTGGTGACAGTCAGCGATGGCAGAGCTGACACCATAGTCAAGGCAATAAGAACGATCCTCACAAAAAAGAACATTCCCACCCAGAGGATTTATGGCCTGGGGACAGATGGAGCAGCCGTCATGACTGGTATGAACTAACAACAAAAACAAGGTTGATATTCACTGCAGCTTAAAAACTAAAACATGTTTGTCCTGAAACAGGGAGAGTGAATGGAGTGGCCAAGCAGCTACAGGACACCTTCCCATGGATGGTGTCGGTTGCATGTGCCGCACACCGCCTCGCCCTGTGCTGCAAGGACGCCTCATCAGGAGTGGCTTACATGAACTCCTTCAGGGACCTTTTACAGCAGCTACACCTGTACTTCAGGAACAGTGCGAATCGCACAGCTGTACTCCAGGCTGCAGCAGAGTGCTTGGGCCTGGATAACTTGAAAGTGAAGGTAATTTAAAAAGGGAAAAAACATCTTCCATATTTGGAGGCACCTGATATGACTTAATATGCTTTCATCTTGTGGCTCTAAATATTTTTAGGAAGTGAAGGACACACGCTGGCTTTCGCAAGCCATGGCTGTTTCCAACCTACAGCGGAACCTGACCGCTGTCCTAGCAGCCTTGGCTGAGGAGACGGAGCATAAGAAATGCCCAACAGCCAAGGGGTTGTATGGCTTTCTGGCCACCTACCACTTTGTGGCATCGGTCTACCTGCAAGCAGATGTGCTGCCACATATCAGCAGGCTGTCAAGGCTGTTCCAGAAGGAAAATGTCAACTTCCTTGCTCTGAAAGTGCAGGTATACTTTCCAATGTTTTATTTTTGACACCACTGTCCATACACTGCTCATACTAACCAGATATCTGCTGCTGCTGCATTTACACCTACTCTGTCTTTGTTATTCGGTCCCTGTGACAATGGCCTGCCTCCGAGCAATTAAAGATGCTGGAGACAATCAGCCACCAGGGTCTTTCCTTTCAAAGCTCCACGCAGACCTGGACAATCCTGCGGGACTTGGGGCTTACAGTATTGTCCATGAGGAGGAGAGGAACAAGAGAGGGACAAGAAAGGGACTGACCAGGGAAGAGCTCTGGGGCCGGTTCAGGAGCCAGGTATGTTTGTTTTAGATTTAGCATTTAGCAGACGCTTCTACTCACCAGAACTCACAAGTATATCTCCTTTCTAAACAAGCGACTAAGAGCATAATCTAGAGCTAAAGTCAAAGTGCAATCGTAGCAAACAATAATACAAAAGGTGCTTAAGAGGGAGGATCCTGTTAATACTAGATGCCTATTAAGTGGTTTGAATATGGACACAAGTTTCAGTTTAATAATCTGTTGCTGTTATAGTTAGGTGATGGATCCATATTTCGATGGCCTGCTGGAGAGCCTTGAGAGGAGGTTCCAGAATCTGGACCTTTTAGGGGCCTTCCATGTGCTGAGCCCTCAGGCAGTAACTGGAGATGAGGCCATTTACGTAGCCAATTTGCAGCTCCTTGTCGGAAAATTTCTACAGGCTGACTGTAATGAGGTGCTGCAGGAATGGTCCTCTTTTAAACAGCAGCTGATAGTTGGGTCATTCAAGGTATCATAATGAATTACAGTAACATTCCTTTTCAGGAGTTCTATAGCCTGGATTGATGTTCATGTTGTGTTTCATGTGTCTCAGGACTTGGATCAGCAGCAGGTGATGCAGGAACTGGCATCAGAGGTGGGTGAATGGGGGCTGCTTTACCCATCTCTGAGCAAGCTGGCTTCCATTGGCCTGACCATCCCAGTTTCCAGTGTAAACTGTGAGAGGGATTTCTCAACATTGAACCGGGTAGGATACTTGAACAAGTGATATCATTATTTGACTTTATTCAAATCTCAACCCCATGGGCTCCACATCCACTTGTCTGTTGATTATTATGTTTGTATTTACAGGTGAAGACTGACTTGAGAAATCGCTTGCAGGGGGAACACCTTGCCACCTGTATGCGATTGAGCATCAATGGCCCCCCAACCAGAGACTTTCCCTTTAGGAGAGCCTTAGAGCTATTCTTTAAGACCCCCAGAAAAATAAAGTGCTCTCAGGCAGGATGCCAACTGTGCCATCATCACTAAATCGAATCAAGTCAAGTCATTTTATGTATAGAGCATAACAAAAACATATATGGATCAAGAAACAAGGCAGGACAAATGATATATGAGAGAAAAACTAAGGAAGTAAACCCCTTGGCAGAACCCAAGTTATTCAAGTCACTGGGGCAGTGGAACGAAGTGGAGACATTTGGCCCATTCATTACTACTGTAGGTGCCATGCTCTTTTGACACCTGATATTAAACTAAAAAATTGCCAGATGAAAGTGATGTAAATGAACAACAAAAATAAAATAAGTTACATATATGTGTTATTGGCTATGGTAGGTTATTGGTATGTTAAATTATTTGATTATTAGAATGTAAAACGATCTTTTTCATATGGGTGTTTAGAGTTAGATCTAGTCTCTAGTCATTGTGTGCTCAAAGTGCACCAGATTGAAGCATTATATATTAAAATGTAAAAAATAATCTTCCCGGGGGGGGGCATACCCCCGGACCCCCCTAGAGGATGTGATGTCCAACCACCAATTATAAAATGTTCATACAATACTGAATACATTTGAAGCCTTTAATGATGTATGTGTCTTTCTTGTGCTGGCAGACACATAGAAACACAATGACGGGGCGCACTTCGCACGCGCACCAGAGTCCTGCACGGGTCTGATTTTCAAGACCCGCTCCCGCACCGCACCCGCGACGTGCAATACCGTACCCGCCCCTCTACCCGCAGATATTGCCAATTAGTTCCGCAATCCGACCCGTCGGCACAAGATCCGCAACCCGACCCGAACCCGCCTATATATGAGCAGTGAAAACGTGCAATTGTTAACACACGCAGTTGCATATTTGTCTCAAAAAGCGTCGGATGTTGGTTTTTTCCTCCATCTAGGAACCAAAAGCCTCCAGACGTTGGATTTCGCTCTTGAGGAAGTGTTATTGAAAATGCTGTATTCTCCGCTAGAGAGCTTCAGCTCAGCCATTTCGAATGTGGCGCGCACAGCAGCAGATTGATGCGCTGCAGAGGTTATGATTATGCGCGGTCCCGCGGGGGAGAGGTCTGAGGATTTAAACATTAAACTAAATTATTATTATTTTAATATATTTATTATGCAACACCCGCGACCCGACCCGCATCTTCTTTGTTTTACCCAGAACCGAACCCGGAAAAAAGCGTTTGAAAAAATACTACCTGCGAATCACCTTTTTTGCGGGTCACCCGTCGGGTACCCGGCCCGATGCAGGACTCTGACGCGCACACACACTTAAAATGTCCACATGCTCCGCGCTCACATTTTGCTGGGCCCGCGTGCCTTAGCACCGCTGCTATGACTCCATCCTAGGGGAAACACTGTACTGTACTTGATCCTTTAGCTTTAGCCGTGTTCGTGGTGATTGTGCCTTTTAGGGAATATTGTTACAAATACCAGACAATTAAAATGTCGTGCTGTGCGCTTGAATGTACTAACAGAACTTCCAAGAAGTCTAAAATTATAATATTATACATGTTAACCCCGTGCACAGGTGTTTGTGTGCTTGGTAGCTTAGCTTGCTACTTATTAGCCAGCAAAGGACGTAACCCTTTATGCATACATATACATTTTAGTTTATGATTCAGCCTTGGGTAAGACTTTTATAGTCTATGGCTATGACGCCCATAATGCTAAACGGGAGCAAATGTTAATAGGGGACCCAATTATCCCAGTGGTGGCCGCCGGAGCTAACGGAGCCGCAGGGGGCTAGCTCCAGCCGGCGTCCCGGAGCTAGCCCACTGCGGCTCCGTTAGGTCCGGGCGGTGGAGTCCGTCTTTTCTCAACGTGTGAATGACAAGCATTAAGCATAACAAAATATAGCTAATTCTCTTGCAGATTGTCTCATTTGATTATGAATGTAACGTTTATATAGGGGAACTACACTGTTAGCAGTAACTTGGTATGCATGTATTTCATGTTAGCTTAGCTTCTTAGCCTGAGCTAGCTCTGTTTACTTCCAGTTCGGAGGCAGCAGGTCCCGCCTCGGCTCCGCCTCTTTGCCCTTATTTGGAGCAGGCGGGATTAGACTCTGACGTCACAGTCGAGCCGTTAGTGGCCGACTCCGCCTACTAAGGGCTTCACGGCAACTCTGCAGAATCCTATGGGTGACGTCACGGACACTACGTCCATTTATATATACAGTCTATGGTCAAGACACTTTCCATCTGATGAAGGCAAATGCCTTCCCAGATGTAAAAAAGTAGAACACATTACATTCAGTTGTAACTGCCAAAACAAACATTATTTACACTATTATGGCCCCTGTTAAAAATGTTTGTAATATTATCTACTGTAAGTTGGTCGAACGAATGCCTCCTCATCCGGAAGCTGACCGAGCAGACCCGAGCAGCAGTCGAGAGGAGCCGAGCGCATCCGCGAATCACACAAAATGGCGACGTCAGAGTTCCCGTTAGCCGGCAAATCTAAATCTCTTCGGTCAAAATAATTTCCCTTTAGCGCAATACCGCTTCAGTTGGGCCACTTATGTGACAGACAAGAAAAGTATGTGACAGACAAGAAGAGTATGTGACAGACAAGAATAGTCCATTCTAATGTCTAACACTTGTGGAGAAAGAGATGTCCTGTATGGGTTGATTGTGCGTTGATCTGTTGGTAATGCCTCGGGGTTCCAGTGGGCATGTAAACAAATGCATAATGCTGCGCTATACTTTATGGCCTCACCCAGTTGCATAGCGACACTTATTGTTGAGGTGTCTTTTAATAAGCAGGTAGTCCTATCATTAGCTAGAACTAGCTGGATCTGATCGATATGGACATAAACGCGAGTGAAGTCTAATCTGACGGGAGAGAGAGATCAGCTGCTGCTGACGAGTCGACACGCAGCTCTGCATAATCACATGCAGCGGTGAGCGGAACAAAACACACACTTCAGGTTAGAATATCACACGTAGCTATTTTAATGACCTCTCAAACTACCTAAACTAGTTATAGATATGTTTAGTTTTACTGTCGGGTCACTCATTACTGGATCCGCCAGCTGCATGATACTGGCATAATAGATTGCCCGATCGGGCAACCAGCAGGTGAGGCTTCATTGCCCAAGCTAAATACTAGATGGCCCCGGGCCATCGGGCAATCCTTAATGTCGAGCCCTGTCAATACACATTTGTCTTAACTAACCCTGTGACTAGGCATAAGACTGATATAACAAGACGATGGGGCCTCTCTGACCTGTGTGACCTTAATGAATAAGCGAGAAATACGCTGTAATAAGGAATCTCCCATAATAAGGTCGTCACCTGGAATGGTTTTCCATTAACACATGTGCCTTGTCAAGAGTCAATTTGTGGAATTACTTGCCTTCTTAATGTGTTTGAGGTAGGGTTAGTGCACAGTGGAGAGCCCTATTGACTACTGTTGTAATCCATATTATGGCAAGACCCACTCAACTCAGTGAAGAGAAACGACCGTCCATCATCACTTTAAGAAATGAAGGCCAGTCGATCCGGAACATTTCAAGAACTTTGAATGTATCCTCAAGTGCACTCACAAAACCACAGAACGCTATACTAATTCCATGTGTTGTTTTATAGTTTTGATGTCTTCAGTATTAATCTACAATGTAGAACCAATTTAAATAAGTAAAAAACTTTGAATGAGAAGATGTGTCCAAACTTTTGACTGCATCTAATACTAGTGTATATACGGAGCCCCAAAGGTTCATGGAGAGAGAAAAAAAGACGCTGTCAGCACGCTTCTCCATGTTTGTGATTGGTCAAATGTTGCTAACCCCGTCCCTTTCACGTGAACGCGCTCTCAGCCGGACAGAGAAACCCTGGTTGATTTACTGAGTTGATCACACAGCTGTGAGCCACCTAGAAGGCCCAGGCAACTATATAAGGATGCTGTTCGTCGATTTTAGCTCAGCTTTTAACCCGTTAGGCCCTGAGCCTGTTTTTCAGATCTCAGGCTCGAAAATGACATTCCCAGAACAAATGACCATATCTTCTAAAAAGGGTTAAATTAATAATCTTTTTTCTCAAAGTAATGATGAACCTGTGAGTTGGATGTAGAAAAGTCAGAATCAATATAGATGTTTTTTATTTTTAAAGAAAATTCAGATTGAACATGGTAAAAAACTGTAAATTATAGTGTCCGTCCAAAAAATATAATTTGTACTTATAGTGAAAACTAACCTTGGATGATGGGTTAGTAGACTAAAAGCTTTAGGAATCCAAAGTACAACGTATAATAAGTACCCTGTATCAAGATGGATACAAAACAAGTGATATTTGACCTTTTTAGACAGATTTAGCAAAGAAACCTCTTCTGGGGCCATTTGGGTGGATTTTCCTTATCTCTGGCCCCTTTGTTCGATTTTGACATGTGACATGTCTGTCTGACCGTTAGAGCCAATAGAATCCAAGGGAAATCGTCCCGCACACACTCATGTAAAAAAAAAAGGTAGCCTCTCTGCACATGCTAGCTTGCAGCAGAGGGGAGAAATATCGCTGCTCTGATATCAAGCAACGGAAAAGCTGTTTTATTGCTTATGGATTATCAGAACATTTCAAAAGGGACGCAGTCACATTGGATTAACCTATGGATTAACTACAGCATCGTTTTTATCGTTTTAATGCCATTGAAGACCAGTTTAGACCAGACAAAGACGAAGGTAAGCCATGTCAGCGTTGTGGGCTACCTAGCGCCACTTGTTTTGATGTATGTTTTTGTTGATAACGTCAAGTTTGTATCTTTCAGTGTTGAGGTGGGCACCGTTAGATTCTGTGTCTCCTTGCGATCATAAACGATGTGTTGGATGTGCACCTAGGATAAGTAATAAGGGTGCTAGGAGTGATTATCGGTACAGTAATAGGTTAGCATTTTTCGCTCGGGTCATTTAGATGCTTCTTATGAGACTTGTGTTTTGTTTTGGTAAAAATGGTTTGTATCGTCAGTTAGCTGAGATTATTCCCGTTAATCTGGTATAACCCATTAATAGGTTCTTAAATATTAAGATCCCCTGAGACTCCGTGTCGAAAAAAACAAAAACTAAAGTACCCGCCGGCGGGGACCTTCAGGCTTAACAGGTTAACACCATCATACCTGACATACTCGTGGAAAAACTGTCACGCCTAGGTTTCCCCTCCATCTTATGCGAATGGATAAATAATGTCCTTACAGACCGTCCTCAGACAGTGAAAATAGGCCCTTATTGCTCCTCCACCCACACCCTCAGCACTGGCTCCCCGCAGTGCTGCGTGTTGAGCCCGCTACTCTACACTCTCTACACACACGACTGCTCTCTCATTCACCCCTCCAACTCCATTATAAAATGTGCAGATGACACCACTGTGGTCGGCCACATATATAAGGGAGACGACGAGTCGGCATACAGAGACGAGATCCTGAAGCTGTCTGCGTGGTGTTCAGCTAACAACCTACATCTGAACACAAGCAAAACAAAATAAATCATCATAGACTTCAGAAAGCACCGTCCAGAACCCACCCCCCTTCACCTCAATGGAGAGAGAGTGGAGAGGGTCTCCACCTTTAAGTTCCTGGGGGTATTTCGGAGAGCCTCAGCAGGACGGCACACACCACTGCAGCAGTTAAGAAGGCCCAGCAGCGACTACACTTCCTGAGGGTGCTACGGAGGAACCGACTGAACAAGAAGCTGCTGGTGTCCTTCTACCGAGCGACCATCGAGAGCGTGCTGTCATACTCCATCTCGGGGTGGTATGCAGGATGTTCAGCTGCGGACAAGAAAGCCCTGCAGAGAGTGATACGGATGGCAGAGAAAACCATCGGCTGCCCCCTGCCCTCTCTGGAACACATCTCCACCTCCCGCTGCCGCAGCAGAGCTAACTAAATCATAAAGGACAGCTCTCACCCAGGTCACAGACTGTTCTCTCTCCTGCCTTCTGGGAGGAGAGACAGGAGCTTCAAGTCACGGACAAACAGACTCAAAAACAGTTTCTACCCCTGGGCCGTCAGGCTGCTCAACCACCACAGATAATGCAATAACCGTAACCATTCTCACACACACACACTTTTAATGCACTTTATTTTCTATTTTTATATCAATATTTGTAACTATTTATCCCCCGTATGATTGTTTATGTTGTCTGTCCTATTGCCGTGTTTTTTAGTGTTATGTACGTGTTTTTATTTGTTGCACTCCGGGACAGAGTTGCACTCTGAATCTCGTTATACTCTGTGTATAATGACAATAAAAGGCTTTAACTTAACTTTAACTTTAATAACCAGCTTCGTAGGACCGCTTAGCGAGATCGCGTTTGTTAGGGTTAGTTAAGCCGGGTAACTCAAACATATCCAGGGTCTGTTGAACTGGCTTCGTCGTACAGGGCACTGGAGGCAGTAACGTGTAACTCAGCAGAATCTGAGAAGAGCAGCACCAGCTGCAAAGAGCTGTGCATTTTACTGTTTACTTCACTGTGTTTCCCTTCATTAGAACAGCTGATCGAGATCGAGGCTGCTACGTCTAACCACACACACCTCTATCGAACTGCCCGATTATTCCCCCTATTACTCGTTTCATGAAGGAGATGTCCGGTCACCAGGATGTGTGTGTGTTTGTGCTCAGCTCCGCTCTGTGTGTGTGTTCGGTGTGTTTGTGTGTCCGACACCGGCATTTGTTTTCAAATGACCACGAACAGTAATTTACACACATCTGGTTCTCCATAGTTATATGTGTATTCCCAAGTGAAAGAAATGTGTTTAACCTTAATCTCGATGTATTGCTATAGTCCTGCCGGAGTGCCCCGGAACGTGCGAACAAGAAAGTCTATCGTGCGCCAAATTAATAAAACGTGGCCTAGTTTTATTTATTTTTCTCTCTATGAACCCTCCAGGGCTCCTGTATGTACATCTCTCTCAAAATATATATTCTGTATATATATATATATATATATATATATATATATATATATATATATATATATATATATATACAGAATATATTATAAATACATGTTGGCAATAATTGATTGATGAGATTGAACATTCATTTATATTAATGTTTGAATTACTTTATGACCTTTGTACTAGTTCCCCTGTTCTTTATCAAGTAACATTTTAGATGCGTTTAATTTATTATTGAACACATTTGTTATTGATTTTTTATTCTATCACACATAGGCTTGAGCAAGCTCTCTGATTGGTCAATAGGCGTGTTTGATTCCACGATCAAACAACGATTAAATAGAACGTGCCTAATCACAAAGTATCCAGGGGCCTACACACGCCACTAAGAGATACGCTAACGGACATGAGAAATCATGTCCGTTAGCGGACATAAAAACGAGTCATCGCTTCGCAGCTACTGGGCTCCATCTCTAGAAAACAGAAAGATGTGGAGCAACGCGCTTTTTGCCGGTCCGGGACACGCCATGAAACGGCCACTGGAGGAAAGCTCTTCCTATGTAGTCCTACCCGTGAACACCACAGCACCACCTGCAAAAAAGTCTGGCATGGAGTTCATGGAGAGCTGTTTCAAGAATTGCACTTTTAATGGCAGCATGAACATCCACCTTCATTCTGAACCCAAAATGTTTCAGCACCATGGACAGCCTGATTTGATTTGTTCCGCTAATCCCACACAGTGATTACTCAGATATTTAAATAGCCTAATTCAAGAATTGTTTTCAATAAATTGTTTTCAATAAATTGGTTAATAATATATTATTTACTATAATTATATCAATAACTGTAAGCGGGGTAGCAGGAGTGTTCGATTGATCGGCTATCGTTACCATGGGAACTACTTTCTAGGAACTACTTTCTGACGGAGATTAACTCAAGCAGAAAGCGTAGGTTTGGGAGCAAATTAGCCCACATTATGAAATTATTTTACGATATTGTTGATTACAATGATAGTTTGTGTCATAGAATCGCAATCATACACTTGAGGCCGTTCTTGAACGTCATTATTGGTACGACAGTACTGCGGCAGGACCGAGGCGCTTGCGCCGAGGTCCGTACGCCTGTACTGGAGTACCAATAATGACGTTCTCTTTTTAAATGTGTAAAAAGCAAATAAATAAAACACGTTGGATTAATTCAAATTACGGGAGAATAATTGATTACGCCTGTACTGGAGTACCAATAATGACGTTCAAGAACGGCCTCTCGTGTATGATTGCTTAAATCAATTATTCTCCCGTAATTTGAATTAATCCAACGTGTTTTATTTATTTGCTTTTTACACATTTAAAAAGAAAAGGTGAATAAATGAGCACATTAAAACTAAATTATCAATGTATGTCACATTTAATCAACTAGTGCCTACATGTCTGGTTAATATTTAAATCAGTACATTAAATGGCATATTATTCAATGTATGTATTTTTATAAATATGTTTATTTTTGAATAGTTTGCTCTTCCGTAATAAATTATAATTATAATTAAGTACATTTGTCTCATAATACTTTTATTTAAATAAGATATGAATGCAGTACTTTAGCTTGTAATGGAGTATTTTCACAGTGTGGTGTTTGTACTTTTACTTCAGGATCTACTACCTGCAGCAAGTGCTGATAAAAAGTCTAAAGCAGAGGTATTTTGAGTGGGGGTGCTGAGGTGCTGTCCGATGTGCTAATTAGGGGGGGTGGGTAGACGTTGACATACACCGAGCAAAACCACACACACAGTGCATAACAACGGACTCCAGTGCACGCTATTACGGGCACTATAGAGCATGCACAAAAGCGCGAGTCCACACACTCTATTAAAGGTAGGGTGGGTAAGAATGGAGAAACCAGCTCGAGTGCGCTAGAATTTGAAAATACACAACCGGAGAAAATCTGCCCGTTCCTTCAGAATTCTTTACAGAGCCCCTCCTCCAACACACGAACGCTCACGTGACCAATGAGGGCATGAGATAAGTTTGTGCACAGATGGAAGGCTGACAGGCAGGTAGGCCATCCAGTTACTTTAGCCGGGCCGGCTCAGATGATTGGTCGTGCTTTTTACAGTAGGTACTACGGCTTCCACAGATGACATTTTTTATGCATTTATTGTCAAAGCATTTAATGTTTTCATTGCTATCGGGATGTTAAGAGCATTCCATGGAATAAAAGTGTATCTGAAGTGAATTACCTACCCCACCTTTAAGATGTAAAATATGATTTTACCAACAATGTGGAAGTTACATTAATTGAAGTAGGCTATCAAGGCATTGCTAATTCCTGGCTACATATTACACAGATTCTGCGTAATAATGCCCTGCCCCTGCATCTTCTATTTCAATCTTTTTAGCAGATTTAGCGTTTTTAGTGAGAAAGAAATCCGAGATACTTTTTTGTGCCATGTCAGTTACTCGTCACTTGTGTTGTGCGTCACGTTAAAAGTATCCGACTAAAAACTAACTAAAAAAACATATATATTTGTGTTCTTCCCTGAAGCTAAATAATGTATTATATAGTTTAAAATTATCATTTGAATAATAATATAAAATATATCTCAGGCACAATGAAATGTAATCAAAAAATATATATCAAAAAATTAAATGTGCAGACAGAGGAGCTCCACCTGCCTGACGCTAGGGGGTGCTGCAGCGCCCTCAGCACACCACTTCCAGCGCCCCTGGTCTAAAGGGTTATTAATGTGATAATAAAGTGTTACTGAAGAGTTTAAAGTGTTAATGAAGAGTAAAGGGAACAGACCTGCTCTGTGTATCCGAAGCTGAGGCTGTGAAACAGCGTCCAGTAGTTTCTGGAGTCTCTTGTTCTCCTCTTTGGAAAGAAACAGCTCCTCCTCGAGCTCTGCTATTGTTTGTTCAAACAGAGCAAATATCTCTTCAGCAGCAGCAGTGAGTCGCTGCTTCTTCAACGACAGCAGCATTTGGACTTTACTCATGTTTCCTAGATCACCTTTCCCTGCAGACTCCGTTAAACACACCGTTTCTCTCTCCGTCAAACTCTCAATCTGACTAGTGTTGCTCACGTGTTTCCAGCTAGCATGCTAAGCTAGCTCCTATAGTCCGAGGTAAACGCTCCAGAAAAAAGAGCACAGAGTCCATTCAGAGGTTTATCCAGACACACAGATGATGGATCAGTAGAGCTGGAGCTCACACACACTTTCTCAGGAACACAGAGAGAACCGTAGCGACGAGACTCACATGCAGGGCTCGAGTTAAGTGTGAGGCAATGGAAGCTGAGCTCCCACGGATGCAGTGACATCATTCTTCTTCTTCTTCTTCTTCTTCTTCTTCTCTTGCTTTTGGCGGATTGCAAACAACTTAAAAGGTGCATACCGCCACCTACTGCATGAGTATGACTCTTCACATCATTCCAACTCTTTAACTTATGCTCTAATACAAATAAAATAAATCAATAAAACCATGAAATAAATAAAACAAAAAACAAATCTATGTTCTTTCCTGTCCTAATCTTAAATTATTTTTCCTACCCCAGTTTCACTCAAGAATTTAAACAGTGCCTTTCTGGTAGCTCTTACTCCCTCTCCTTTTGTTCCCAAACACCAACCACACTCCCTCTCTGCCTCTAAGACTTCAGCCTTTAATTGTTCTCTTTCTGCTCTTTTACTGCACAGTTCGCACACTTATTACTGTCACTTTTCCCCATGATATACAACGTACTATTCAAAGCCGTGTGATCCAGTCTGAGTCTAGCCATCATGATTTCCTCCCTTCTGTTTCTTTCTTTATGAATATTAATTGTATTTTGTACTTTATGATAGTCTTTGCCTTTCTGGTCTTCCTCCCACCTCTTCTGCCAGATCTTCATCCCTTTCTTCTTAATTACTGCTTTTCCTTCTCCTTTTCCAAGTTGAACTGGTAATGTTATTTGCTTTTGTAGTGCACTTTTTGCTAATTTATCAGCACACTCGTTCCCTTTCCCCCCCTCATGTGCACTCGTTCCCTTTCCCCCCCTCATGTGCACTCGTTCCCTTTCCCCCCCTCATGTGCAGGCAACCAGCAGAACTGTAGATCTATGCCGCTTCTGTGCAGTCTTAACAGGCTATGATTCAGTGAGAATGTCTTCTCTAGTAGTAGTTGTTGTGTTGATTGTATGCTTTGTAATATGGACAATGAATCTGTACATATCACCACCCTATCTGGTCTGACCTCTTCAACCCACTGCAATCCTATTATTACAGCAGCATTTCTGCTGTATACACTGATAATTGATCAGACGCTCTTTTTAAAATAGATACTTTAAAGTCTGGGATGTATATGCCAACTCCAACACACTCTTCCTTGTTCTTAGAACCATCTGTATACATTTGTAGGTAATTGTAGTACTTTTCGTTCAGACTTGTTTTAATTCCCACTTCATTTATTTGCCACTCTTTTTTCCTTTCTACAATACTCATATCTATGTTAGCTTCTGGGAACAGCCATGGGGGAACACGGCTAAATGGGGTTGCTTTGGCAAACGTGATATTCTCCACTCCACATGCCCTCGTTCTCTCCTCACTCGTCCAGCCAAACCCACGCCCCTGGAATTTTGCATATTCCCAGCAATCCTGTATTATTCTGTTTGTGATATTTTCCTCTCCACTTCCTTGTACCCTGACCCAGTATGACAGAGCAAGTTTCTCTCTTCTGATCTCCAGCGGCGTCTCTCCTGCTTCTATCAGAACTGCATTGATAGGGGATGACTTTATCGCTCCAATACACAGCCGCAAGGCTTTATATTGTAGTCTATCCATTTTTTAAGTGATGTTTTTGCTGCTGCTCCATACGCTATACAACCATAGTCTGTTGTGGACCTCATCATTGATCTGTAAATGTCTATTAATGCTTGTTTGTCTGCGCCCCAGTTGCATCCAGCTATAGCTCGCAATACATTTAATACTTTTTAGCATTTTGTTTCCACTTGATTAATATGCATTTTCCATGTGTATTTGCTATCAAACCACAGTCCTAGGTATTTGAACTCATTCACCTTTGTCATTGGACGATCATATAGTGTTAGCTGTTGGCCATCAATCTGGCGTTTGTTTGTAAATACCATGTAGCATGACTTGCTTTCTGACATTTTGAATCCCCAGTTATATGACCACCTCTCCACTTTTTTAATCGCTCTAGCTTCTCCATTACGTATGGGGCATGTCTTCCTCTCATCCAAATAGCCCCATCATCTGCGTGTAGAGCCCATTGGATGCATGTGTCTAAGCATGTCAATATGTCATTAATCATGATGTTAAATAATATTGGACTGACTGCACTCCCTTGGGGGATACCGTTTTCTATTTCTAAATAATTGGAAATATCTGCTCCAACCTTTCCTCTAAATGTCCTGTCTGTTCAAAAGGCCCTTACCCAATTGAACATTCTCCCTCCAATACCCATTCTACTCAATGTGATCAGTGACCCCTCCCTCCACATAGAGTCATACGCCTTTTCAATGTCAAAGTACACTATTGCCATTATCTCTTTCATTTTCAATGTTTTTTCCACATCGTTACTCACTCTTACTAAAGCATCTATTGTGGACCGCCCTTTACGAAATCCCTCTGAAAAATACTCAGCAGCCCTTTCTGTTCCAGTACATGTGAGAGCCTACGGACAATGATCTTTTCCATCCATTTACATAGGTGTGATGTAAGAGCTATTGGTCTGTAGTTACTAGGGTTAGCTGTATCTTTCCCTGGCTTATTGAATGGTAGCACGATTGCTGTTTTCCACACACTTGGCATATCTCCTTCTCTCCAGATTTTATTGAAAAGACTCAGCAACATTTTCATAGTTTCCATAGGTAACTGTCTAAACATAGCATAGCATAGCTGGTCTTGTCCTGGGGCTGTATATCCTGTACCTTGTAAGGCTATTTTGAGTTCTGATATTGTAAATTCCACATCCAGAGCTGACCTATTATCCTGTCTCTTCTCCTTCACGTTTTCATTCTCTGCTAGTAACTGCTGTTTTTGCTGCCTATGGATATCACTGAGATGCTCCCCACTATGTACTGCTGCAAGTGTCCTTCCTAACATATCTGCCTTCTCTTTATCTGTCACTGCCAGCCTCTCCCCATCAACCAAAGCTGGCATTTTAATGGATTTCCTTTTCCCACTCATCTGCTTAAACATGGACCAGACATCACCTAATGTTACTCCTCTGCCAATGGTAGAACAACATTCTCTCCATGTTCTCTTTTGTGTGTATTTTACTGTCCTTCGAGCAGCTGCCCTTTTCCTTTGAAACATTATTTTGTGTCATGTTTCTTTAATTCTCTAAATGCATCGTTTCGCTCTTTAGTAGCCCTGCTGCATTCCTCATTCCACCATGGCACCACTTTCTTCCTAACCTTGGTTGTTGTTTTGGGTATACTGTTCTCTGCTGCATTTAGTATATGTTGCGTTATGTGGCTTGTAATGACCTCTATGCTTCCCTCTGATGTTAGCAGGTGTACCGACTCCTCACACCATATCCTACATTTCCCCCAATCAGCTTTAGCAAAGCACCACCTGGTTATTACACCTCCTTCCTGCATATATACATTATTATTCATTTGAGTAAGCACTGGATAATGGTCACTTCCTACAGTGGAGTTATTCAAAACAAACCATTCGCATGAACCAAACAGTTTGACACTAATGTCAGATCCAGGCATGAGACCTTCCCCCTGTGAACATCTACTCTTGTGCCATGTCCATCATTAAGGCATACTAGTGTTCTTTCCTCCAGCACTTCTTCCACTATATTTCCGTTACTGTCTGTATGATTGCTGCCCCATAGACTGTTGTGTGCATTGAAATCACCACACCAAACTTCCTTCCTATGTTTATTGCCTGCTATTTCTTTAAATATATCAGTGGTTAGATTTTTACATGGGTTGTATACATTGATTATCCGAATGTTATCTTGTTTCCTAGGGTTGCAGATTTCCACTATAATACACTCTCTATATCATCAGGAGATTGCACCTCCCTGTATGCCACACCATCTTTGAGAAACGTGGCACACCCTCCACCATTTTGACTATTAGCTCTATCATGCCTTATACAGCTAAATCCTGGAATGACAAAGTCTAATTGAGGTCGTAACCAGGTTTCTTGCACACATATTACCTCAGGGACTACCTCTAGCTCATATATATATTTCTTGAATTCTTGACCATTAGCTATAAGGCTTCTTGCGTTCCACTGTAGTATGTGCAGAACCATGATTAAGGATCCAACCCTCATCCTGATTTTCATTTTCCCCAGCTCCATTTATAGCTAGCATTGCATGTATCTGATCTGCTTTCATATCTTTCATGTCTAGGAATTTCCCAGCTGCCTCCACAATGGCTTTGATTCTATCACTTTTCTTTTTTAGCTGTAATGCAACATTTACAGTATGGCCACAAAATGCACCTTTTTCACTCCTAGAACACCATCAGCCTCTTTGCTCTTGGTGGCGCTGTGGGGTTGGATTTGAAGATTACTTTTTGGTGTGTTCCTGCCATTTTGTATTGTAATGCTCTGCTCCATTCCACTAGGGGTCTTATTGATTGTTATTGTTCCCCTTACTTTCTTTATTGCTTCTGCGTATGAAACTTTGTTTGTAATCTTAACCCTCTGTACCTCTCTGGCCTCTCTCTGCACTTCACATCCTCCAAACGCAGCACTGTGATCTCCTCCGCAGTTACAACATTTAACCTTTGCATCCTTTTCACATTTCCATCCTCATGTTGTCCTCCGCATCTCGCACACCTTAGCTGTCCTTTACACTGCTGCGCGGTGTGCCCTATTCATGACATGCGTAGCACCTGAGAGGTTTGGGAATGTACTCCCTAACCATGAAGTTCAGATATCCCATTTGTGCTGCCTTAGGTAAGGTTCTCTCAAACTGAATGAGAACTGATCATGTTTCTTTGAGTGTGCCATCCCGTTTGCTTTTAAGCCTTGTGACTTCCACTACTTTGCCTCCTTTTAAGTCACTTTGAACATCTTCCACTGACATGTCCAATGGTACTCCTGAGATGACTCCTCTCAGTTTAGCCATTGCTCCTGGGACATGCGCCTTCCTTTTCTCGCCATTCAGTGAGTTCATTCCCAGAATCTCTTCCTGCTGCTGTTTGTTATTGGCATGTATCAAAACCCGCTTGTTGTTCATGAATTTAGCAAATTGTATTTTTCCAATCTCTTTTTCAATTGCTTTGGTAAGTTTAATCGGGTGGTAATGCCCACCATCCTGATTGAATTCTATAACAACTTTCCACTCGTGTTCTAGTTCTTTATTCAACATTGCTTGGCTGACACTTTGACTGATTTTAGATTTTTTGCTTTGATTAGCCTTGTCTGCTTCACCCGACCAATCCGACCAACTTCTAGCTCTTACTGAACTATCTCTTTCTCTCAAAGATCTTTTCTTCCTCGCAGCTTTGGATATCATCCATTCCATATCGTTTCTTTGGCTACCTTCTGAGCTGGTTGACATGATGAAACAGTCAATGTACAGTTTATGCAAATCCGCCAAAAATAACAGTCCAATGCTACCGTTTCTGTATGTATCCGAGTTTACTGATTCTCTCTGAGCTTTCTGCCACGTGTCTCCGACTTCACTTCCTTCTTCCGCCCGTCACCAACCACTGAGCCCTCCCCCAGTGACATCATACATCTGTGGGGGTCGCTAATACATTACCAACAACCATTTTTTTTGTTATTGAGTCAGGCACAATGAGTTTACATTTATACAGTCAATATTTGTCCCTTTCCCCCCCCCCCCCTCCCGGTCCTAGCTAGTAAAGTAAAAATAAAGTAATGTAAAAGATAATATTAAAAGAAAATTAATAGATAAGGAAATAAAGAATAACTAATGTACCCACACTCAAAGAAATGATATGTTAGATTTACTTAATCTAGCTATGTCAACCGGTCGCACGTAACAAGGCTAAGTAAATATGAAACAGACTAGTAAACTAGTAAATCTTACCAAAGCATCTTAATTAAATGCTACATCATAGAGTTATGTTGTATTTGCTTAAATTGTTGTTTTTACTTAACACAATGATGTTGTATTTACTTTAAGTTTGCACTGATTTACCTAACACAGTTAAGTTGTAATTACTTAACACAAACATTTAAGTTGTAGGATTGTGTTCTCACATCCAGGACAGAGACTGGGGAAATCACCTTTCTGTGGCTCCTCCAAGACCCCCAAAGAACGGACTACAGACCTCCAGCATGTGTCCCTGAAATGGGGACTCAGGTTATTTCACACATCCAGGACAGAGACCAGTAATGGCACCTCTATGTGGCCCGTCACAGAGCCCCAAAGGACGGACTAATGACATCCAGCATGTCTCCCTCACATGCGCACTTCCATAACCTTGCACACCGTGAGTCCCCGGGCCCCCGGACTTAAGCACTCCCCCACGGACTAAACCCAGATGATCACACCCTACAGAACCTCATGCCCCTGGTAACCCTAAAAGGGGGGTGGATTTTGTGGTGCTTTTCTGTCAGCCCATCAGCATCCATATTCGGCCTTCTTCACGGCACCACCACCCCCCCTTCTGTGGAGGATATTCTCATGCTCCTGGTAACCCTTTAAATAGTCTGATACTACCAGGGCTCATCACTGCACTTTACAAGCCAGAAATAATGTTTAAATGGTCGGGAAAAGTGTTTTTAAACGTATGGAAGAGAGTTTTAGCCTGTCATTTTGCAGGATATCATTTAACATTGAACCTCTCCTGGAAATGCACAGAATATGTCCATTTCCAGGAGAGGTTCAATGTTAAATCATATCGTGCAAAATGACAGGCTAAAACCCAGGAATAAGTGTTTGAAAGGCGGGGAAAAGTTGTTTAAAATAGTCTGATACCTCCAGGGCGCATCGCCGCATTTTACAAGCCAGGGAAGGTGTCTGAATCCTGGGTAAACTTTGTTTAAATAGTCTGATACCTGGCACTGTATCAACCCCTGGGAATCTTCAAGGTTATATAAATGTTTTTTTATTTATTTAATTATCACACGATTTTTACAAAAACAGTATACACACTGGTGCGATATGCCCTCGCTCGCCGGGACCGCTGCCTATCGGTGTGCTGCTAGCCACCTAGCTAGCTCAGTCACCAACAACCTGCTAACCTTCGGTGCTCGACTGGCCACGGCATCAAAAACGGAATATATTACCACCACGGACCCTTCAGGATATTCATATGACAATAAAGTCCATGGCCCTGTCCAACGCCCACGCTATATCCACAGAGGTTCCGGACGCCTTTTTGTTTACTCTGGGAGCTCCATTCCTTCAGTGTGGACTGCAGGACGCGCCGGCGCATCTCAACTGCGTCATCAGAGTGATGCCGCCCATACCACTAATATAAATCTCTGCTTCCTCAAAAAACACACACTCCCCTCCCAACAGCTGAAGCCTGTCAAACTTGCCTCCCTAAACATACAGTCTCTCACAAACAAATCACTTGTTTTAAATGAATTTGTTGGAGATAATAACATTGACTTTTTATGTCTTAGTGAAACTTGGCATAAAAAAGGTGACTATCTCTCCTTAAATGAGGCTACACCTCCAGGTTATAAATACTTTGAGAAAGCACGCAACTCTGGGCGTGGTGGGGGGCTAGCGCTTATTTATCGGGAAACTTTTGGCATGACTGAAATCCGGGTTCCTGATCTGCCATCATTTGAGTGTCTAGCTGCTAAATGCATAGCCCCAGAACCCCTACTAATCGTCTCTATCTATAGACCACCAAAGGCAAATAAAACCTTTATCTCAGACTTCTCAAGCCTACTCACAACTATATGCCCTACTTTCACCAGGCTGGTTATCCTTGGGGACTTTAACATTCATGTTGATGCCCCTAAGTGCTCACTGGCCACAGACTTCCTCAACCTCCTGGACTGTCTCCCTCTTACCCAACATATACAAGAGCCTACTCACAAACATGGCCACACCCTTGATCTTGCTATCACTGGTGATGTCACGGTTACCAAAACCCACACTCTTGAGCTTGGCATGTCAGACCACCGGATGGTGTTGCTGGATGTCATGTCTCACCCATTGGATCCTGGCAAAAAACGAACCATAACCTTCCGTAAGACCAAGGACATAGACCATAGTCAGCTAACGTCTGCCCTCTCCTCTGCCCTATCCAGGCCCCATGCTGCACTCTCACTTGAAGAGCATGTGCACCGGTATAATAACACCCTGCATGAGTGCCTGGACAGGCTAGCACCTGAAAAAACCAGAGTGGTGTCTTTCCACCGCTCTGCCCCATGGTACACCGACCAGCTCAGAGCGCAAAAATCAGAGTGTCGGAAGATTGAGCGCAGATGTAGGAAGACTGGCCTAACTGTCCACCTGCTCTCTTTTAGAGATCACCAGAAGGCCTATTCCTCGGCATTGAGAGCAGCCAGGTCAGCCTACTACTCCAACCTGATTGAGACAAATCGAAACAAACCCAAGCACCTATTCTCCACAATACATCGGTTGCTAAAGCCTAGTGATCCCTCATCAACCACTCCTACAACTGATGATTGCAACAGCTTTATGGACGTTTTTAAAACGAAAATTGAAAACATCAGGCTTAACATCGTAAAAGCCTCCTCAAACCAACCTGTCTATCCACAACATCCTGTACTTGCTCCATCAAATTCACCAACCCTCAACTGCTTCACGGAGGTCACGCAAGCTGAGCTTTCAAAAATCATCTCAGCTATGACCTCATCTAGCTGCGCCCTTGATCCTATCCCCACCTCCCTACTGAAAACCTGCTCTACATCCATTATTCCAACTGCCACCACCATAATTAACAAATCATTGTTAAGTGGTGAGGTCCCCCCCTCCCTCAAGCTGGCAGCCATCAGACCTGTACTAAAGAAGCACAATCTCGATCCCGAGGTACTCACAAACTACCGCCCCATCTCAAACCTGCCTTTTCTAGCAAAAGTTCTGGAAAAAGTTGTTGCCCTTCAGCTTCACGAACATCTTCATACTCATGAGCTCTATGAAACCTTCCAGTCTGGTTTCAGACCAGCTCACAGCACTGAAACAGCTCTGGTCAGGGTTCAAAATGACCTACTGATTGCGGCTGACTCTGGTTCCCCAAGCCTACTCATCTTGCTGGACTTAAGTGCAGCATTTGACACTGTTGACCATCGTATCATGTGTCGGCGACTCCAGGAGGTGGGAATCACTGGAAAGGCTTTGGACTTTTTCCACTCGTACCTCACAGGAAGACAGGAATATGTCCGTCTTGGAAAAAGCACCTCCGACACACACTGTGTCACCTCTGGTGTCCCCCAAGGGTCAGTCCTTGGGCCACTGCTCTTTTTAATTTACATGTTGCCCCTGGGACAAATACTGAGAAGCCATAACATCAGCTTCCACATATATGCTGATGACACACAGATCTATTTCCAAACTGCCCCAGATAAAGATCTGGCACTTTCAAATGCCTCAAGATGCCTGGAACACATTCACCACTGGATGAGCAACAACTCCCTCCAACTGAATAGCAGCAAATCAGAGGCCATTCTGATTGGAACACCAAATCAAACACAAAAAACGGATATCACTCATATCAGCATCAATGGCCACTCCATTCCCCTCTCTCCACTTGTAACAAGCCTTGGTGTGAAACTGGACTCATCCCTTTCATTCCAAGCACACATAAAGACGGTCTGCCAAGCCTCATACTACCACCTGAGGAACATCTCCAGAATGCGACACTCCCTCACCAAACTGGATGCAGAAAAACTGATCCATGCCTTCATCACCTCCCGCATTGATTACTGCAATTCTCTGCTTGCAGGCATTCCAGCAAAAACCACCCAGAGACTGCAATATATACAGAACTGTGCCGCCCGGATACTCACAGGAACCCGCAAATCAGAGCACATCACCCCCATCCTTCACTCCCTCCACTGGCTCCCTGTAACACACCGGATCACCTACAAAGTCCTCATAATGGTATTCAACGCCATCAACCAAACTGGCCCCACCTACCTACAAGAACTGCTGACCAGAAAACAATCCCATACCTCACGCACACTCAGGTCAGACAGCTCCAATCTCCTGGCTGTCCCGCGGACAAAACTGGTCACCATGGGAAACCGTGCTTTCTCCTCTCTGGGTCCACGTCTGTGGAATCAGCTTCCAGAGGACATACGGACCTCTGCATCACTCTCAGTTTTTAGGAAATGCCTCAAGACCCACCTGTTCCGCACCGCATTTTACTGACTGTCCTTTATTTTATTTATTTATTTTTAAACCTTTTATGCTCTTAACCTTTTATTTCTATTTTTATATTGCCATATTTTATCCAATATGCTCCTTTAGATATATTTTTACTTATTCTTCCGTATAGCTTTGTGAAGCACCTTGAGATGACGTTGTTTTTAAAGTGTGCTATACAAATCAAATGCATTATTATTATTATTATTATTATATGCATAATAAACATAATAAAAACATGATTAGCGGGGGCCCGGGGGCCATATTTGCCGTCTAACTTGTACGGTGCACCGGGGAAAAAAGGCTGAGTCCACGGCCCCTACCCCCACATCAGGAGTATCAACCGGCCCTGAAGAAGAGGTATCGCTGCTCTCCGCCCCTGAGCCCTCTTCGGAGGTATCTGACGGCGGTAGAACTCCTTCCGATGATGCTGCTGCAGCTGCTGCCGCCCTGAACATGGAGCGGATCTTCAATCCCTCCTTTATTCCAGGCGTATTCGCGTAGAACCGGTCTGCAGTGCTTACGTCGTGACACATAAACCTGGTGAGAATCGACCTGCTTTCTGGATCTTGGTGATGCTTGATATTGTCAGCCAGGGCAGTGCGCAGGATTGTGAAGGTGACGGCTGTTTCTAGCCCAGCATCAGCCCAAGCCCTCTTCAAGTGAGCGCAGACAGGAGGCTCCAATGGAGGGTTAGATGCCATATAGCAGGTACTGGGTGATTGAGGTCGGATTGCAAGCCATCAGGTCAAGGAGATCAGGGATGCGCTTCTCAGCGTCCGCCATGGCGGCGAGAAGCTCCGCCTGGCTCGGCAGACGATCCAGCTTGTTCCTCTTCACCTTAAACTGGTGGACAGTGACAGACTTTTTCAAGTCGTTCATGTTGGCTTTCACCTCTCTGATGATGTGGGTCATATCAGACTGGGTGAGCCTGTACCCCCGGAGCTTTGACTCAGACAAGTACCTCAGGAAATGGTTCACATTCTTCAGGAACAACAGCGATGTTGTGACTGCCCGGCCCGACTTTACAATATACTCGCTCCAGCCACGGACCCTCTTTGTGTCTTTTAGGAACAGCCAATCTGACAGCCGGTTAACACAATGGGCCATGAATACGAGGAAGTTCTTTATCCGGCTGACATTGGACAGACAATTTTCTTTCCGTTTTACTGTCGGTGCGACACCCTCACAATGATCCCTGTATGTCTGAATGTACGTCTCCATGTTTTGAGGCAACGTGATTTCATGCATGGTATTCCCCCGTCCCTTCCCAGTGGACCAGTGATTTGGGGGAGAGGGCCAGTCCTTAGCCAGATTAGCTTTCAGCTTATTGTAGACGGACGCACGGGTCTTCTGGCATACAGGGGTCTCACTACCGGAGGCTGCTGGGGACCGCATGACAGTCTTGACCGGGGTCTTGAGAGGGGTCTCACTACCGGAGGCTGCTGGGGACCGCATGACAGTCTTGACCGGGGTATTGAGAGGGGTCTCACTACCGGAGGCTGCTGGGGACCGCATGACAGTCTTGAGAGGGGTCTCACTACCGGAGGCTGCTGGGGACCGCATGACAGTCTTGAGAGGGGTCTCACTACCGGAAGCTGCTGGGGACCGCATGACAGTCTTGAGAGGGGTCTCACTACCGGAAGCTGCTGGGGACCGCATGACAGTCTTGAGAGGGGTCTCACTACCGGAGGCTGCTGGGGACCGCATGACAGTCTTGAGAGGGGTCTTACTACCGGAGGCTGCTGGGGACCGCATGAGAGTCTTGACCGGGGTATTGAGAGGGGTCTCACTACCGGAGGCTGCTGGGGACCGCATGACAGTCTTGAGAGGGGTCTCACTACCGGAGGCTGCTGGGGACCGCATGACAGTCTTGAGAGGGGTCTCACTACCGGAAGCTGCTGGGGACCGCATGACAGTCTTGAGAGGGGTCTTACTACCGGAGGCTGCTGGGGACCGCATGAGAGTCTTGACCGGGGTATTGAGAGGGGTCTCACTACCGGAGGCTGCTGGGGACCGCATGACAGTCTTGAGAGGGGTCTCACTACCGGAGGCTGCTGGGGACCGCATGACAGTCTTGAGAGGGGTCTCACTACCGGAGGCTGCTGGGGACCGCATGACAGTCTTGAGAGGGGTCTTACTACCGGAGGCTGCTGGGAACCGCATGAGAGTCTTGACCGGGGTATTGAGAGGGGTCTCACTACCGGAGGTAGCTGGGGACCGCATGACAGTCTTGAGAGGGGTCTTACTACCGGAGGCTGCTGGGGACCACATGAGAGTCTTGACCGGGGTCTTGAGAGGGGTCTCACTACCGGAGGCTACTGTGTTTATAACGGAGGTACTTGAGATTGCCAGGCCCTTAAATCGTATACATTCCTCTTCCTCAAGCACAGCAGCAGTGGCACTCTGCTTCCTCGGTTTTAGCCCCTTTTTCAGCCTGGAGCACAGGGTCTTCACCTCATCAATGAGGGCATCCTTCTGAGCTCTCAATGCCACATTTTCTAGCATCACCTGCCTGCAGTCCTCTTCGTCACACTCAGTATGTGGGGAGAAGGGTGGAGGGTGCACCGGGTATTCCTCCTCATTGTCTATATCCAATGATGTAGCCATTCCAATGATGGGATTAGTCTCTCTGAGGTCATGGAGCAACTGCAGGGCCACACTATGCTTCAGCCTTGCCAGGACCTGATGTGCCTCATCTCGGGAGCACTCAGGGTGGCCATGAGTGACATGACGGTGCAGTTTCTTCCCAGCATACGAACACCCTGTGATGGGACAGGGTTTGGTCTGAACATTTATTCTGCCACTGGCCATTTTAAGAATGATGCCTCTTTCCTCCAAGTTACGCACTGCATGTTTGTGCTTAAGGTGCTTGTTCAAAGCCAGATAGAAGAGTCTGCACACCGGGGATTCGGACGACATCTTTACTGAAACAGACACAGTTAATTGTATTTAAATTCTGTTGTGTTTCTCCGTTTATATGCGTTAGCGTAACCGGTGATTGCAACAAAAGTTCGATGCTTCAATGCCTGGTACACGGACCAAGGGAGGACTTGGGTTACCACCTGACTAAATGGTCCCACCTCCGCACCAACGCGGGGCTGGTGATGGCAACATTGGGTCCGATGCATCAATTCATGGTGGCCCGACCATGAGAGGGTTTGGGGTGCCCCGGAACCAGGCAGTACCCCAGCAGGAAACACGTTTTATGGTCAAAGGAGGAAAGAGTGAAACAAAGAAAGTGTCCGAAAATAGTGACTTGTAACCCGGGTAGAGAGTATGTCATCTCTCGGTCCTATCCTCCAGACAACATGGTAACGTGGGGACAACAGTACCTCCGGGCGCTCCATCCCGCTCCGGCATTCGCCGCAGCGGAGGGAGGAGGCATTGAACCCCTCACACCTGCCCCCGGAGGAGGCAGGGGAGTCAGGTACCCGGAGGGCGCACGGTGGTCGGCCAGGGCGAGGCCGCTACACCGCGCTGGAGTCAGAGTGCCCCGAAGTACCAGGCCGACACTCATATCCGAGGCATCAATTCATGTTTCTCACCCAGCAAATGAGTCACAAACTGACCCGTAACCGGGCGTCAGTAGGGAGAACCGGGGGGCTGGGAAAGAAGATTGAGTTGAGGAGAGTTGATCCATACCGGGGGTAAAGCAAAGAAAGTGTCCGAAAATAGTGACTTGTAACCGGGGAGAGAGTATGTCATCTCTCGGTCCTATCCTCCAGACAACATGGTAACGTGGGGACAACAGTACCTCCGGGCGCTCCATCCCGCTCCGGCATTCGCCGCAGTGGGGGGAGGAGGCATTGAACCCCTCACACCTGCCCCCTGAGGAGGCAGGGGAGTCAGGTACCCGGAGGGCGCACGGTGGACGGCCAGGGCGAGGCCGCCACACCGCGCTGGAGTCAGAGTTCCGAGTGTTCGAGTCGGGTCCCGGTGAAACGCAGGACGGAGCACCCGGCAGGCGCCTCCAGCAGACCCCCCCGCGCGGTTCCCTCGTCCCTCGGAAGAGGCGGAGAGGTGGGTGTTTTTCATCTGCTGGCGGACTGCCGGGGAGAACGCGCTGCTCGGGAGCCAGGCTCAGAGGGAGTGGCAGTGGGTGCCCGCGCATCTGCCTTTTACAGCGGGAGCACGAGCTGGTCTCGGGGAGGGAGAGAAGAGAGGAGCGGAGGCTGCCGAAACAGCCAGGGCCCTCCCCTCAAACACACCCCTCAATTTTGACAAGACAAACAGCAAGAAGAGTCCCCTGACAACTCTCCTTACATTCCTCCAGAGGCAGAAAAACTCTACTTAAAGAACAGAAACAACTTTGTTTCTATAGGTAAATACACATCTGAGTTGACAAATATGACATGTGGGGTTCCTCAAGGCTCCATCTTGGGGCCTCTTCTCTTTAACATCTACATGCTACCACTGGCTCAGATAATGAAAAACAACCAAATAAGTTACCATAGCTATGCGGATGACACACAAATGTACGTAACAATTTCACCAGGAGACTATGCTCCAATTCAAACACTGAGTAAGTGCATTGAACAAATCAATGACTGGATGTGTCAGAACTTTCTCCAATTAAACAAAGATAAAACTGAGGTAATGGTTTTTGGAGCCAAGGCAGAACGTATAAAAGTTAGCGCTGAGCTTCAGTCTGCAATGTTCAAAACAACAGATAAAGCCAGAAATCTAGGTGTAGTCATGGACTCTGACCTGAGTTTCAACAGTCACATTAAAACAGTTACTAAATCAGCCTACTATCACCTAAAGAATATATCTAGGATTAAAAGACTAATGTCACAGCAGGATTTGGAAAAACTTGTCCATGCTTTTATCTTCAGTAGACTTGACTACTGCAATGGTGTCTTCACAGGTCTCACTAAAAAATCTATTAGAAAGCTGCAGCTGATTCAGAACGCCGCTGTTCGAGTCCTCACTAACACTAAGAAAGTGGATCAAATCACTCCTGTTCTAAAGTCTTTACACTGGCTTCCTGTGTGTCAAAGAATAGATTTCTAAATACTGCTGCTGGTTTATAAAGCACTGAATGGTTTAGGCCCAAAATACATTTCTGACCTCCTGCTAAATTATGAACCATCCAGATCTCTCAGGTCTTCAGGGACTGGTCAGCTTTCTTTCCCCAGAGTCAGAACTAAACATGGAGAAGCAGCGTTTAGTCATTATGCTCCAAATATCTGGAACAAACTCCCAGAAACCTGCAGGTCCGCTGCAACTCCGACTACTTTTAAATCCAGGCTGAAGACTTTTCTTTTTGTCGCTGCTTTTAATTGAACTATTTGTAACTGTCTTCACTTTCTGTTGTTCATTTGTTTCCACGTTGTATTTTTGGTTCCTACCTTTTATGTGCAACATTATTAGAGGTGGAACTAATCTGCTGTGTTTTGTGTTACACCTGGACTCGACTGGATAGTTGCAACGGCAGAGCAACGCAGGACGTTAAAGGAAAACTAAGGAAACCAAGGGAAAATGCATATAAAGTTATCAGCCCCTCTAGGTGACTAGCAGCCTACGAGGTACGTTTTCGTGCTGGTTGTTTGTGTAATTGTGTGCGGTTGAGCTGCATGTTTTAACATGTATGCCATCTGCTGGAAAGAAGACTCTGTTGGCGTCGTTTGGACAACAAAAACAGAGTGAAGCTCTCATACCATAAACAATCTTTGAGTCCAGACACCGTCCTGCAGAGAGCACACAGCCCAACAGCACGTTGTTGGTCTAGCATCATTTTACAAAACGTTTGCATTAAGACACTAAGACTAGCTGGTTCATTGTAAAGGTCAGTCCACCTTAAATGAGCAGTGGGTGATCAGCAGGTGAAAGGCAGGACACGGGAACTTGGTCCTGAGGCGATGTAACGATTATTAAACAATAAATAGTCGAGTCAAGGGGTCAAAGAAATGAACATTTGTGATTATTAGTGAATCGGTTGCAGATGGGTGAAAACAGGCTTAATGAGTAACGTATTACATGTAACGGCATTAGGTCATCAGGATACAAAATAGGAAAATGTATTCCCTTACAGTTACAGAAGCAAAAACACTCAGATAACAGGTACATTTATGTAAAACAGGGCTCATTAACAGGATAGCAATGATACAAAACATTTAGAAATAAAGAAGAATACATCAAATCATCCTATATGGAAACTTGGAGCCCTCAATCCATATAAAATGGTTCATCAACAGTCAGTGGTTAACGTATAGATCAGAATGACAAAAACATTAAACATATTGTCCACTTATGTTGATAAAGATGGAGTTCATTTAAGTCTTATATGGATGTTGTACAACAATGTTAATCCAGTCAGACAGATTTCTCTCACGTGTGAACTGTCTTAAGACTTATTCATTGTCCTCTCCATCAGCTTCTGTTTCCATGTGTTCAGCTGAGCTGCTGATTGGAGGCTCTGCCTCTCCGTTATCCTCAGTTTGAATTTCATTAAGCTGTGAGGACTGACTACCAACACACTTGTGCCTTTGGAAACGACCAGGCCATTTAAATCTTTTGTCACACACATTGCAGCTGTATATTTCCTCTCCTGTGTGGACTCTCATGTGTTTCTTTAAATTTCCACTGTGTGAAAAAGCTTTCTTACAGACTGAGCAGCTGTGTGCTTTCTCTCCTGTGTGGATTCTCATGTGTGCCTTTAAACTTTCACTCCGTGAAAAAGCTTTGTTACAGACTGAGCAGCTGTGTGGTTTCTCTCCTGTGTGGATTCTCATGTGTGTCTTTAAATGTCCATTCTGTGAAAAAGCTTTCTTACAGACTGAGCAGTTGTGTGCTTTCTCTCCTGTGTGGATTCTCATGTGTTTCTTTAAATTTCCACTGTAAGAAAAAGCTTTCTTACAGACTGAGCAGGGAAAGAGTTCCTCTCCTGTGTGGACTGTCATGTGTGTCTTTAAACTTCCACTCTGTGAAAAAGCTTTCTTACAGACTGAGCAGGGAAAGAGTTCCTCTCCTGTGTGGACTGTCATGTGTTCCTTTAAACTTCCACTCTGTGAAAAAGCTTTCTTACAGACTGAGCAGATGTGTGCTTTCTCTCCTGTGTGGACTCTCATGTGTGCCTTTAAATTTCCACTGTAAGAAAAAGCTTTCTTACAGACTGAGCAGGGAAAGAGTTCCTCTCCTGTGTGGACTGTCATGTGTGTCTTTAAACTTCCACTCTGTGAAAAAGCTTTCTTACAGACTGAGCAGCGAAAGGGTTTATCTCCTGTGTGGATTCTCATGTGTTGATTTAAATGTCCACTCCGTGAAAAAGCTTTCTCACAAACTGAGCATTTGAATGGTTTCTCTCCTGTGTGGATTCTCATGTGTCGATTTAGATCTCTTCTATGTCTAAAAGCTTTCTTACAGACTGAGCAGCTGAATGGTTTCTTCTCAGCACTACGTCGGGGATCACTGACAGATTCTTGTCTATTTTTCAGTGAGTTTGAGCCTGAGGCAGGTTCTCTGGTCTCCTTCCAATCAGCACTGTCTTCAGTGTCAGGTTCAGAAGAGTCATCAGTGTCTTCAGAAGAGTCTCCAGTGTGGTCCTCAGTCTTTGGTTGTAAACTGCTCTCTGGATCTGAGTTCCTGGCTGGTTCTGGTCCTCGACAGTCATCTCCATCAGCTTCTGTTTCCATGTGTTCAGTTTGTCTTTGATGAGGCTGTGAGGACTGAGGTTTCTCTTTATCATCTTCACTCTTCACGGGGTGAGGAGTGAAAGTGGACTTGGTGATATCAGCCTCCTCCAGCTCCTGAAGCTGCTCTCCCTCCTGACTCATCCTGAGTTCCTCCTGTTCCTGCTTAATGTGTGGGGGGGGAATCTGGGTCCTCCTGGTCCAGACTGGTGCTCCACTCCTGCTGGTCAGGGAGAGGCTCTTCTTTAACCACCACCAGCTGCTGGACGTCTGCAGGAAACAGGAGACACACTGTTATATCAGTTTAGGACTAGTCAATATAATTAGGTATGTTATTTTGTTGATAACTTTGCATTTTAAAAAGAGGGTGTTGAGATCTTCATAGTATCAAGTGAATACTTAAAACGAAAGTTAGTTATAATCAAATATAATCAATTATATTCTTATATAACCCACAATGAAAATGCTTCATATTTTATGATTTTCTATATTTACAGTATAAACAAAACACTAGTGGTTTGTTAAGTTGAGTGTGTAAGGCCTATAATGGTTTCACTGATAAGGGAGAGACAGTTTCTTCCCTCTTCCCTCACAGCAGTACACAGGGAGGGGGGCTCCTGACTTAAGGAGAAAAAGACAGAGGCCCCAAAAAGGTGGTTATGTCATAGCTATAGAACAGGGGTCGGCAACCTTTTTGATATGAAGTGCCATTAAAAAATATATATTTTATCAACGTGCTGACGATCGTGAATTATCAAGGGGGGGGGGGGGGGGGGGGCGAAGAGCTCGACGCTCGTGAACTTCCACAGGAGGGGGGGGGGAGCCTCGCTGCGGGGAAGCAGTGTGTGGACCTGTCAGGGATGCTCTGATCGGATCGAGTGGGCGGGGCCTATGGGGATCTTCCATTTAAAGTTATGTTTAAAACTCAGTTAATGGGGCTCATTCATCACTGGCGCTTCCACCAACAACAACCAACATAATTGTTACATTCAAATGAAGTACATTATTCAAGTTTACATTAACTTTAGATAATAACACGGGAGAAATGAGCGGACGCGCTCTCTTTTCCTCTCTTCCCCTCTCTCTCCTGACAGCCTGTCAGTATCTCATGCAGTTCATTGATCCTGTATTGAGTGACCCGACAGTGAAGAATAAATATATGTATAACTAGTTTAGCTTGTTCCAGAGGTAGATCAAATAGCTAAGTGTGTTTGGTCTAACTCTTGTGTGTTTTGCTCCGCTCACCGGCCCGTCACAGCGGGCGGAGCTGCAGGATTTCTGCTTCACACACGTTGCATTCCGCTATTTTATTGTCATTTTCGGACACTTTAAAATACTGCCAGACCGGTGAAGCCATTTTGGAGAGCTTGTCATGTATTTTACGTCATGCGATCGGCTCTCGCGATCGGCATTTTTAGAGAGCACCGATCGATCGGCAGAGAGTGAGCATTGGTCGATATCGATCGGCGGCCGATCGATCGGAGCATCCTTAACTTACATGATGCCGAATTTAACAAACAAATTTAAATAATTGGTTTAAACAGCATAATAATAAGGACGATCGTCCGTTCTGTGATCCTCCAGAACACACATGGCCAGTCCGCCCCTGTGCAGAATGTTATTTCAATGAGAGATGAGCAGATCGCCACTGGGCTTTCAACTAAAGACACAGCCACGCAAAAACCGCGTGCCAGGGGTTGCCGACCCCTGCCATAGAATATGTCTGGTCATGTCCAGTCCTGTACATCAGAGGCCATGCCCAGTTTCCACAAATATGGGTGTGGAGGAGTTGTCTTTGGTTTTTCTATCCTGTTTTTGAGCATAAAGACTGGCGGATGGGGAGGAACTTTTTTTTTTGGAGAGAGAGAGAGAGGGGGGGTGTTCTCCTGGTATGCTCTCTCTCGGTAAGCTCTGTCCCTCAGAGCTGGGTTTTTGCTCTCTGTAAGGTTCTCTCAAACTTGGTAAATATCTCTCAAATTTCTTGGTTGCATGCTGAGTGAATTACTTGGTTGAATGAGTGGAATGAATTGAGATGTGTTTGTGAGTATTAGTAACCGCCACCTGTGAGGATCTTCCTCCGAATACATGCGGGAGATAGGTATGTGTTTGTGAATGTTAGTACCCGCCATCTGTGTCGGAAAAAAGGTATGGAATTGATGTGAATTGATTTGGTGAATGAAAAGTTGAATGTGCTTTTTATTATCACCGGTCTTTTATGAGGAAATGCCTCTAAATTCTATCGGGAGATTTAAAAATCACAACTGAATTGGGCAGTTGAAAGTACAATTTTGGTAATAAATGTAAAACTGTGAATAAAAGTTTCATATTTGAACATGATCACAGCATGATTGGTTAAAGGTTTAGTATGAGTATAATGTTGTAAAGAGAGAAGGTAAAAACCCTGTATTAGTTTGGACCTATTTTTCTTCAAATAAACTGATCCCACCTTTTGGACTGGGACAACTTAAAAGACATCTGCGCTCTCCTCTCCTGCTTCAAAGGTAAGACTGCACCCTGCCACACTCACACTTAGGTAGGGCCACACCTCATTTACTGATATCAAAATCCTTCGGGATCGCTTAAACAGATTTAAGAGAGTTGTCTGAATAGAAACAGCAGTTAATTGAACCTGGTTCTTCGGGGAGTTAATAGAGGTGAGATCTTGCTGACGTTGGTGGATCTGAGCCAAGCAGTAAACGTACATAGACTCAATAACTTCGGTTAGATTAATTAGTAGGTCTGAGTAATTTGCCAGAATAAATGATCAGCTCCGCACCAACCCTGTCAGTGTTTCATTTATGATGTTTCTTGATTATTTTGTATGTTGCATTTTACTGCTGTAAATGTTTAAAGTTGCGCTTGTATAGATGATTATAGATGAGGGAACCTGCTAAATATTAAAATATGTGTTTTTTATATACAGTACCAGTCAAAGGTTTGGACACACCTTCTCATTCAATGGTTTTTGTTTATTTTTAATTGGTTTCTACTTTGTAGATTAATACTGAAGACATCAAAACTATGAAAGAACACATATGGAATTATCTAGTTAACAAAAAAGTGTGATTTTTATTCTAGATACTTCAAAGCAGCCCCCTTTTGCTTTGATGACAGCTTTGCACACAGCTAGTGCAATTAATGGCTCATCAACTTTAAATGTTTACACAGAGAGAGAGATCAATAAAACATAAACACAGATATGGTTGAGATTAATCAATATTCAGTTGCACAACAACAAATAATAATATTGGAGTACATCTCCTTGCTTCAACAGCAACCAATCGCGGAAATGCCCCAACGAGTAGCAGTTTTACACAGGCATATATAGCTACTGTAATGAACACACACACACACACACACACACATTTCCCCCTATGAATGCCATACTTGTATATGTTTCAGATGTGGAAAGGTCACTATCTCATGACGTCTTTAACTAACAAAGACTTAACTCTATTATAACCTGAGGCTCTACCGACTGAGCAATGGAGCCTCTTTGTACTTCCGCTCACCCCCAATAATTACGGGGGAGACGATGAGGCCTCTTCTCTGGAAACTTAACTCAATAACACATTTGTCTTAACTAACCATGTGACTAGGCATAAGACTGGTATAACAAGACGATGGGGCCTCTCTGACCTGTGACCTTAATGAATAAGCAAGAAATACACTGTAATAAGGAATCTGCCATAACATGGTCGTCACCTTGAATGGTTTTCCATTAACACATGTGCCTTGTCAAGAGTCAATTTGTGGAATTACTTGCCTTCTTAATGTGTTTGAGGTAGGGTTAGTGCACAGTGGAGAGCCCTATTTGACTACTGTTGTAATCCATATTATGGCAAGACCCACTCAACTCAGTGAAGAGAAACGACCGTCCATCATCACTTTAAGAAATGAAAGCCAGTCGATCCGGAACATTTCAAGAACTTTGAATGTATACTCAAGTGCACTCACAAAAACCACAGAACGCTATAATAATTCCATCTGTGTTGTTTCATAGTTTTGATGTCTTCTGTATTAATCTACAATGTAGAACCAATTTAAATAAATAAAAAACTTGGAATGAGAAGATGTGTCCAAACTTTTGACTGCATCTAATACTAGTGTATATACGGAGCCCCAAAGGTTCATGGAGAGAGAAAAAAAGTATTTTGTGCGACCGTGTTTCTCGTTCGCACAAGAAAGTTACCGGTGCGCCAAGTAGGAAGTGGAGCACAGAGGAGACAACCGTTTCATTGCAGACTGTTATGTTTATGTGGAGAAATGGCAGTGCATACATTATTTGAGATATATTTCAAACTCTGACTTCATTTAGGGACATTTTGCCCAGGGGTTTAGAGCTATTTGTTTAAGCACCGGATTCGCAAAACAGAAGAGTCTGTAAACCAGTCTGCTTTGATCTATGAATTCCTGTCCGTGACTCTCACAGAATCTGCTGCCCACAGCGGTTTTATAGAAGGAAAACCTCCTTCACTTTATGAAATCTCTGCGGCACCAGTGGCCTGTACTACGAAGCAGGATTTGCTATTTACTATTCATTCATGAAGTATGACGCTGCGCTGTCAGCACTCTTCTCCATGTTTGTGATTGGTCAAATGTTGCTAACCCCGTCCCTTTCACGTGAACGCGCTCTCAGCCAGACAGAGAAACCCTGGTTGATTTACTGAGTTGATCACACAGCTGTGAGCCACCTAGAAGGCCCAGGCAACTATATAAGGATGCTGTTCGTCGATTTTAGCTCAGCTTTTAACTTCATACCTGACATACTCGTGGAAAAACTGTCACGCCTAGGTTTCCCCTCCATCTTATGCGCCTGCATAAATAATTTCCTTACAGACCGTCCTCAGACAGTGAAAATAGGCCCTTATTGCTCCTCCACTCTCAGCACTGGCTCCCCGCAGGGCTGCGTGCTGAGCCTGCTCCTCTACACACTCTACACGACTGCTCTCCCATTCACCCCTCCAACTCCATTATAAAATGTGCAGATGACACCACTGTGGTCGGCCAAATATATAAGGGAGACGACGAGTCGGCATACAGAGACGAGATCCTGAAGCTGTCTGCGTGGTGTTCAGCTAACAACCTACATATGAACACAAGCAAAACAAAATAAATCATCATAGACTTCAGAAAGCACCGTCCAGAACCCACCCCCCTTCACCTCAATGGAGAGAGAGTGGAGAGGGTCTCCACCTTTAAGTTCCTGGGGGTTCACATTTCGGAGAGCCTCAGCTGGACGGCACACACCACTGCAGCAGTTAAGAAGGCCCAGCAGCGACTACACTTCCTGAGGGTGCTACGGAGGAACCGACTGAACAAGAAGCTGCTGGTGTCCTTCTACCGGGCGACCATCGAGAGCGTGCTGTCATACTCCATCTCGGGGTGGTATGCAGGATGTTCAGCTGCGGACAAGAAAGCCCTGCAGAGAGTGATACGGATGGCAGAGAAAACCATCGGCTGCCCCCTGCCCTCGCTGGAACACATCTCCACCTCCCGCTGCCGCAGCAGAGCTAACTAAATCATAAAGGACAGCTCTCACCCAGGTCACAGACTGTTCTCTCTCCTGCCTTCTGGGAGGAGAGACAGGAGCTTCAAGTCACGGACAAACAGACTCAAAAACAGTTTCTACCCCTGGGCCGTCAGGCTGCTCAACCACCGCACATAATGCAATAACCGTAACCATTCTCACACACACACACTTTTAATGCACTTTATTTACTACTTTTATATCAATATTTGTAACTATTTATCCCCCGTATGATTGTTTATGTTGTCTGTCCTATTGCCGTGTTTTTTAGTGTTATGTACGTGTTTGTATTTGTTGCACTCCGGGACAGAGTTGCACTCTGAATCTCGTTATACTCTGTGTATAATGACAAGAAAAGGCTTTAACTTAACTTTAACTTTGATAACCAGCTTCGTAGGACCGCTTAGCGAGATCGCGTTTGTTAGGGTTAGTTAAGCCGGGTAACTCAAACATATCCAGGGTCTGTTGAACTGGCTTCGTCGTACAGGGCACTGGAGGCAGTAACGTGTAACTCAGCAGAATCTGAGAAGAGCAGCACCAGCTGTAAAGAGCTGTGCCTTTTACTGTTTACTTCACTGTGTTTCCCTTCATTAGAACAGCTGATAGAGATCGAGGCTGCTACGTCTAACCACACACACCTCTATCGAACTGCCCGATTATTCCCCCTATTACTCGTTTCATGAAGGAGATGTCCGGTCACCAGGATGTGTGTGTGTTTGTGCTCAGCTCCGCTCTGTGTGTGTGTTCGGTGTGTTTGTGTGTCCGACACCGGCATTTGTTTTCAAATTACCACGAACAGTAATTTACACACATCTGGTTCTCCATAGTTATATGTGTATTCCCAAGTGAAAGAAATGTGTTTAACCTTAATCTCGATGTATTGCTATAGTCCTGCCGGAGTGCCCCGGAACGTGCGAACAAGAAAGTATATCGTGCGCCAAATTAATAAAACATGGCCTCGTTTTATTTATTTTTCTCTCTATGAACCCTCCAGGGCTCCGTATGTACATCTCTCTCAAAATATATATTCTGTATATATATATATATAAATATATATATACAGAATATATTATAAATACATGTTGGCAATAATTGATTGATGAGATTGTATTTTCATTTATATTAATGTTTGAATTACTTTATGACCTTTGTACTAGTTCCCCTGTTCTTTATCAAGTAACAATTTAAATGTGTTTAATTTATTATTGAACATATTTGTTATTGATTTTTTAATCAATTATTCTCCCGTGTTTTTTTATTTGCTTTTTACACATTTAAAAAGAAAAGGTGAATAAATGAGCACATTAAAACTAAATGATCAATTTATGTCACATTTAATCAACTAGTGCCTACATGTCTGGTTAATATTTAAATCAGTACATTAAATGGCATATTATTCAATGTATGTATTTTTATAAATATGTTTATTTTGAATGGTTTGCTCTTCCGTAATAAATTATTATTATTATAATTAGGTACATCTGTCTCATAATACTTGTACTTAAAGATATGCATGCAGTACTTTAACTTGTAATGGAGTATTTTCACAGTGTGGTGTTTGTACTTTTACTTCAGGAACTACTACCTGCAGCAAGTGCTGATAAAGAGTCTAAAGCAGAGGTATTTTGAGTGGGGGTGCTGAGGTACCGTCCGATGTGCTAATTAGGGGGGGGGGTTGACGTTGACATACACCGAGCAAAACCACACACACAACGGACTCCAGTGCACGCTATTACGGGCACGCACAAAAGCGCGAGTCCACACACTCTATTAAAGGTAGGTTGGGTAAGAATGGAGAAACCAGCTCGAGTGAATTTGAAAATACACAAACGGAAAAAATCTGCCCGTTCCTTCAGAATTCTTTACAGAGCCCCTCCTCCAACACACACGAACGCGCACGTGACCAATGAGGGCATGAGATAAGTTTGTGCACAGATGGAAGGCTGACAGGCAGGTAGGCCATCCAGTTACTTTAGCGCCGGCTCAGATGATTGGTCGTGCTTTTTACAGTAGGTACTACGGCTTCCACAGATGACATTTTTTAATGTATTTATTGTCAAAGTATTTAATGTATTCATTGCCATCGGGATGTTAAGAGCATTCCATGGAATAAAAGTGTATCTGAAGTGAATTACCTACCCCACCTTTAAGATGTAAAATATGATTTTACCAACAATGTGGAAATTACATTCATTGAAGTAGGCTATCAAGGCATTGCTAATTCCTGGCTCCATATTACACAGATTCTGCGTAATAATGCCCTGCCCCTGCATCTTCTATTTCAATCTTTTTAGCAGATTTAGCGTTTTTAGTGAGAAAGAAATCCGAGATACTTTTTTGTGCCATGTCAGTTACTCGTCACTTGTGTTGTGCGTCACGTTAAAAGTATCCGACTAAAACAAAAAAAACATGTATATATTTGTTCTTCCCTGAAGCTAAATAATGTATTATATAGTTTAAAATTATCATTTGAATAATAATATAAAATATATCTCAGGCACAATGAAATGTAATCAAAAAATATATATCAAAAAATTAAATGTGCAGACAGAGGAGCTCCGCCTGTCTGCCGCTAGGGGGTGCTGCAGCGCCCTCAGCACCCCCCTTCCAGCGCCCCTGGTCTAAAGTGTTATTAATGTGATAATAAAGTGTTACTGAAGAGTTTAAAGTGTTAATGAAGAGTAAAGGGAACAGACCTGCTCTGTGTATCCGAAGCTGAGGCTGTAAAACAGCGTCCAGTAGTTTCTGGAGTCTCTTGTTCTCCTCTTTGGAAAGAAACAGCTCCTCCTCGAGCTCTGCTATTGTTTGTTCAAACAGAGCAAATATCTCTTCAGAAGCAGCAGTGACTCGCTGCTTCTTCAACGACAGCAGCATTTGGACTTTACTCATGTTTCCTAGATCACCTTTCCCTGCAGACTCCGTTAAACACACCGTTTTTCTCTCCATCAAACTCTCAATCTGACTAGTGTTGCTAACGTGTTTCCAGCTAGCATGCTAAGCTAGCTCCTATAGTCCGAGGTAAACGCTCCAGAAAAAAGAGCACAGAGTCCATTCAGAGGTTTATCCAGACACACAGATGATGGATCAGTAGAGCTGGAGCTCACACACACTTTCTCAGGAACACAGAGAGAGAACCGTAGCGACGAGACGCCACATGCAGGGCTCGAGTTAAGTGTGACTGTGAGGCAATGGAAGCTGAGCTCCCACAAGGAGGGGTCTGAGCTCCCACGGATGCAGTGACATCATACATCTGTGGGGGTCGCTAATACATTACCAACAACCATTTTTTTATTGAGTCAGGCACATTGAGTTTACATTTATACAGTCAATATTTGTCCCTTTCCCTCCCCTCCCGGTCCTAGCTAGTAAAGTAAAAATAAAGTAATGTAAAAGATAATATTAAAAGAAAATTAAAATGAATAGATAAGGAAATAAAGAATAATAACAATAATGTACCCACACTCAAAGAAATGATATGTTAGATTTACTAATCTAGCTATGTCAACCGGTCGCACGTAACAAGGCTAAGTAAATATGAAACAGACTAGTAAACTAGTAAATCTTACCAAAGCATCTTAATTAAACGCTACATCATAGAGTTATGTTGTATTTGCTTAAATTGTTGTTTTTACTTAACACAATGATGTTGTATTTACTTTAAGTTTGCACTGATTTACCTAACACAGTTAGGTTGTAATTATTTAACACAAATTAGTTACATTTATGTTGTAGGATTGTGTTATTTGCACTTAACATAATTGAATCCAAATTGCTCTATCAATATAAGTCATTTCATTTCAAACCTTTATTCACCCAGGTGTATCCCATTGAGATCATTGATCTCTTTTTCAAGGGAGACCTGCTCAAGTAGGTTCCACATGAAACATAAAAACATAAACAGAACAACAAAAGGACATTTTACAGCATCATTACAGGGATTACAATTTACAATAACTATCCACATGAGCAGGTACCAACAGCTTCCGATTGAGTAGCATCCAACCGAGCTTTAAAAATATTTAGTGGCACCAGATTGTTCAGTTTCCATTTAATTTGCAGACTATTCCAAGACAGAGGAGCTGCGCATCTAAAAGCTTTCGTCCCTAAGACAGTCCTAGCAGTTGGCACATTTAATAAAACTACAGCATGCGATCTCAGGCAGTAGCCACTTACAATTCGCCGTGAGATCAGGGAGCAGATGTAGGATGGAAGTTTCCCTAACATGGCTTTGTATATAAAAATGTACCAGTGACTGAGCCTCCGTACAGTTAGTGAAGGCAAACCAGCCCTTGCATACAGGGTACAGTGATGGGTTAATGCTTTACAGTTTGTCACAAATCTCAGTGCGCTGTGATACGCAGCATCTAACTTAACCAGGCAATTGGCAGGTGCATTCATATAAATCAGATCACCATAGTCCAGCACAGGTAAAAAGGTCACAGAGCCTTTTCCTGGCTTCAAGCGAGAAACAGGACTTGTTCCTGTAGAAGAAACCTAGCCTAACCCTCAGTGTTTTAAGCAGGTTATTGACATGACGTTTAAAAGTGAGACAATCATCAAGCCAGATACCAAGGTATTTGTAACAGGTAACCACTTCAAGTTTTATTCCTTGCGTAGTTACAATATCTACAACAGGCTCTGGTGTCTTTTTAGCTTTTGAAAAGAGCATTACCTTGGTTTTTATCAACATTTAAAAGAAGCTTTAGTTCAGAGAGCTGAGTCTGAATAATGTTAAAAACTGCTTGCAATTCAACAACAGCCTCCTTAATGGAGGGACCTGCACAGTACATCACGGTATCGTCCGCATATAAATGTAAAGTAGCTCCATCGACATTTTCACCTAAACTATTGATGTAGATGGAGAATAAAAGTGGACCTAAAACAGAACCTTGAGGAACACCATTAGTAATGTTTAACCACTCAGAAGACAGCCCATCAAAGTGAACACATTGGGACCTTTCAGAGAGGTAGTTCACAAACCACCCACTGTATGGCTGGACATGCCAATACTGACCAGCCTCTGCTTTAAGATGCGATGATCGACGGGATCAAACGCTTTGGACAGGTCAATAAATAGAGCTGCACAACTCTGCTTATTATCTCAAATACTCGCCACATCATTCACCACTTTCATTGTGGCAGTGATGGTGCTGTGTTGCTTTCTGAAGCCTGACTGATGTTTAGACAGGATGTCATTTGTACATAAAAACACCTTTACCTGTTCACTCACTAGGCGTTCAAGAACCTTAGCCAGAACTGACAATTTTGAGATTGGCCTATAATTATTTAAGGCCTTTGCAAAGGCAGGACATACGCTGACTTCCACAATTTTGGAATTGCGTTTGAGCTGAGGGAGAGGTTAAAAAGAGTAGTGAGAGGTGGAGCAATAAAATCTGCAGCTATCTTTAAAAAGAAAGGTTCTACGTTGTCCGGGCCGGCCGGTTTCTTAGGATCTAACTTGGTTCAAGCTTCACGAACAACATCAACAGTAAAAGGAGTAAAACTAAAAGGGTTTTGTGAAAACACGTTTTTCAGAATCACAGACTGTAGTGTTCACAGAAGCAGAGTTAGTGACAGAATCAAACAGAGAGCCACAGGACACAAAATGCTCATTAAAGCAATTTAGCATAGTGGCCCTGTCCGATATCGAGCCAGATGCTGTGGTAATGCACGGAGGTAGATCATTACGGATATCACCGGTGGATATCGATTTTATGGCTTTCCAACATTTTCCAGGATTATTCAGGTTCTTTGTGGAAACTGACAGATAATACTTAGACTTAGCACTTTTGATTTGCGATGTGAAGCTATTTCTTAGCTGCCTAAAGCGTAGCCATTCTACCTCTGAGCCTGATCTCCTAGCCTTTGCCCAGGCCTTGTTTCTCTCATGTAGGAGACTAGACAGTTCAGCAGAAAACCAAGGATTGTCTCGTCCCTTCACTCTAAATGTACGAAGGTACGCAAGTCATTCAAATGACTACAACTCAGTAATTTGTATTCCCCTCACTTTATTTAAAATGTTCATTTTAGACAAAGTGCAGTAGTGTAAACTTATAACATTGTATTTAGCAAACAGCCATCTGAATTGCCACAACAATTCAACAACAAAAAAACACTTAACTCCAACCGCCCATTGGTGGTAGGTGCACATATTAGAATTTTAATGCGCTTTGCGTAAAAAACCCACAGCTGCTGAATTTGACAGTGATGAGAAACACGAGTGACTCAAGAAGTTAACATGTGGGCTGAAAAGCTACAACAATGACTGATTATATGAACATTTTATAAAATGCAACTGGGTGTGTGTGTGTGTGTGTGTGTGTGGTGTGTGTGTGTGTGTGTGGTGTGTGTGTGTGTGTGTGTGTGTGTGTGTGTGGTGTGTGTGTGTGTGTGTTGTGTGTGTGTGTGTGTGTGTGTGTGTGTGTGTGTGTGTGTGTGTGTGTGTGTGTGTGGTGTGTGTGTGTGTGTGTGTGTGTGTGTGTGTGGTGTGTGTGTGTGTGTGTGTGTGTGTGTGTGTGTGTGTGTGTGTGTGTGTGTGTGTGTGTGTGTGTGTGTGTGTGTGTGTGTGTGTGTGTGTGTGTGAGAGAGAATGTACCGAGATGGAAATGAACTGTCACAGTATTTTGTGCTTGGGATTACTCTTGTAATCTGTTTTTCAGAACCTGCACCTTGGCATCAATACTTTTTGAATGAATTCAAATGTATATCAGTATGTAGTGTCTCTACTTTAAAGAATCCTCTCCTGCTGATGTTCAGGTGTATATCAGTATGTAGTGGCTCTACTTTAAAGAGTCCTCTCCTGCTGATGTTCAGGTGTATATCAGTATGTAGTGTCTCTACTTTAAAGAGTCCTCTCCTGCTGATGTTCAGGTGTATATCAGTATGTAGTGTCTCTACTTTAAAGAGTCCTCTCCTGCTGATGTTCAGGTGTATATCAGTATGTAGTGTCTCTACTTTAAAGAGTCCTCTCCTGCTGATGTTCAGGTGTATATCAGTATGTAGTGTCTCTACTTTAAAGAGTCCTCTCCTGCTGATGCTCAGATGTATATCAGTATGTAGTGTCTCTACTTTAAAGAGTCCTCTCCTGCTGATGTCAGGTGTATATCAGTATGTAGTGTCTCTACTTTAAAGAGTCCTCTCCTGCTGATGTTCAGGTGTATATCAGTATGTAGTGTCTCTACTTTAAAGAGTCCTCTCCTGCTGATGTTCAGGTGTATATCAGTATGTAGTGTCTCTACTTTAAAGAGTCCTCTCCTGCTGATGTTCAGGTGTATATCAGTATGTAGTGTCTCTACTTTAAAGAGTCCTCTCCTGCTGATGTTCAGGTGTATATCAGTATGTAGTGTCTCTACTTTAAAGAGTCCTCTCCTGCTGATTGTTCAGGTGTATATCAGTATGTAGTGTCTCTACTTTAAAGAGTCCTCTCCTGCTGATGTTCAGGTGTATATCAGTATGTAGTGTCTCTACTTTAAAGAGTCCTCTCCTGCTGATGTTCAGGTGTTTATATACAGTGGGGCAAAAAAGTATTTAGTCAGCCACCAATTGTGCAAGAAGTGGAAAATAAGTATTTGGTCAATAACAAAAGTTCATCTCAATACTTTGTTATATACCCTTTGTTGGCAATGACAGAGGTCAAAGGTTTTCTGTAAGTCTTCACAAGGTTTTCACTGTTGCTGGTATTTTGGCCCATTCCTCCATGCAGATCTCCTCTAGAGCAGTGATGTTTTGGGGCAGGTCTGTGAGAGCCAGAAATCTTGTTTGTTTGTAGGTGACCAAATACTTATTTTACCGAGGAATTTACCAATTAATTCATTAAAAATCCTACAATGTGATTTCCTGGATTCTTTCCCCATTCTGTCTCTCATAGTTGAAGTGTACCGAGGATGAACATTACAGGCCTCTCTCATCTTTTTAAGTGGGAGAACTTGCACAATTGGTGGCTGACTAAATACTTTTTGCCCCACTGTATATCTGTGTTTGGCTATGTTTCAACTTACCAAATATTCCTTTATGAAGCTCTCTGAACTTTCATTCATGTCGACGCAGAGCGCTTTAAGGACACAGTCCCGTCGTGTTTCAACTGTGTGATCCTGAGGGACAAACACATTTTCAAAATCTTCACACAAAGATACTGATTATGCTTGTGTGCTGATTTTTGGCAAGTCAAAGAAAGGGGGTCAGAGAGGTTAAAATATATTTATATGAGAGGGACAACAAGAGAGAGAGATAAAGAGAATATGGTGTTGCAGTGCCCAAACTACACAATTGTATACAACTACATACCTTGTCCATGGCTGCCATGATCAGGCCCAAATTGCGTCCTGCTGTTCCCCCCTTCTTTTTGAAAACCTTCATCAACTGAGTCGAATGGCGATCCAGTTGAGACATGAAGGTAGGCAGCAGCGGAACGGTGGTGATGCGGGTGAATTCTGCGTTTACCTGCAACACATTGTGATACACGTTAAAATGTTTTGTTTAAAGCTGTTGCATCTATAATAATATCCATCAAGTGTCATAGCAGAAAGGACAGGAGTTCAGCTACTGGTGTAAACCAGATACTTCATAAAGGAAATGGCGGTCAATATTAACAACATAGTGTAGCAGGATAGACTGTTCAGCCCTATCACCACACGGGGCAACCTTTATAAAGAGGGGTCAGTGTCGCTCTTGCTCCTTCTTGCTCTTTGGCACGAAGTCCACTTCCGGGTTTTGCTGACATGCTTTCTCCGCTGGCACCGACCCTTGCAGGGATCCTGCAGCCCATGTCTGCTGCCGCTGTAAATGAAGCTCTCCTGCTGTGTGTTTGTCTGAACTTGGCCTGATCGGCTCTGCGCTGGAAGCGTGATAAAGGACTGCTGTTTTGCCTCCACGTCTGTGTTGCATCCACGACTGCTCTAAGTCTACGAGTGTCTTGCCTGCCTGACTGTTGCCTGGACGGCTGGTCTGCCCTCACGGCTGTGTCTGTCTGCACAGCCGGCTTGCCTGCCCTACTGTGCTTCACCGCTACACTACTGTCTGCCGGGTGTTGCTCTTGGCCTACAATGTCTGTACCAGCCTCTTGGTATCACTGTGCCTTTGCTCTTCATTACAGGGCCATATTTTAAACATTTTTATCGCGGACTGTTCGATTAATCTCTGTTCATGATTAGTTATTTCATTGAGTTAAGTTTGTTTTGTTTATTTAATTCAAGATTAAGTAGACTGTTAGGTTGATTTTCGTTTCTTTGGTTTAGTTTTCGACCCTGTTGCTTTAAATTTGTTTTGTTTAATTCAGTTAGGCTACTTGAAATCAGTATTCTTGACTTTGTATTGTCTTATACTTATCTTATGTGTTGCTCTGTGTATTAATTTGTGTTTACTGTTTATCCCAGTCATTCTTTCTTCTTTGCCCCTCTTAGTTGCTGAGAGCCAAAGGTGTGGTGCTGGTGTCCCCGGTGGTGGCTTCCCCCTTTGTGTGTCGTGCTGCCCCCTGATTTGTGTTCCTTCGTGTGAGTGTGTAGTGATCACGGGTGCCTTAATTTACTTTGTTGGGATCCCTCTCACTCCTCGTCACCTCCATCCACTGGTAAGCCTCAGCATTCCTGAATTAAGAGTTCCCCCCTTTATTTTCAGTGTGTATAATGATCTTATGGTGTTTTTAATGATATTTTAATGCCAGAAATAAAACATTTGATAAATTGGAACCACGTCTCCTGCCCCTCAGTATCACGAACCTGAGTGCCTTGTTGGTACTTGGAATAATTATTTCCTTGGGTGCAATTCCCAAGGTGGCGTTGTCTGGCTTTTAGTTGAATAGGATTTCCAACAAACACCCCCCACGTGCCGCCACACACGGAGCTAAAAAGCTTAATAACCTTCATTACGTGTTAGAGAAAGAACATAAGAAAGTTACAGACAGACAGACAGACAGACAGACAGAGACTGAGCTCAGCTGCACCGTGCAGCGATCAGCTGATACGGAGCATAGAGAGCAACCCTGTCTCCTATGTCTATATATCTTCCAGAAACATATTTTCTCCCACGTTACATTTCTTATGAACGTATCTTAAATAAGTTTATTTTCTACATATCTTTGCCATTTATTGTCTTGCTTATAATAATGATAATAGTCATATAAATATAATGTTAGAGAGCACACATTTGAAATCAGTAGGCGAGGCTGTAATTTCTCCAGCTGTTACTCTCATGAGCGAGGCAGAAAATAATAGTTTTATCAGCCAAAAAGCTGCTGTGTCGTTTATTGCACCTGAAACATTACAAACAAATCCAGAGTTACGTGTTTCTGTACTTCCTCTAAGAAGAAAGGACAGTAACAGAAGATCTCTGTGGCTTCAGGCTTGATCGCCGTTCAAATGACAGCGTTGGTTTCCCCAAAAGTGGGCGGGGCTGTAAAGTGACGTAGATTTTACTCTCATCTATTATTCAAAACCATTCTATTTATTTATTCCGAGTGTTCTTGCTTTTCTCTTTGGAAGTCATCACATAACGGCATTGTAATACACGGTTCGGCTGCATTAAATATTACACATCTGCCGTAGTTCTCTATTTATAGAGCCCTGATGAGAAGACCTTTGGACAAACTTGAAGAACTGCTGCCAAAACTGAATATGTGACGTGGATCATAAATCAACAATTAAACAACATCTTGCATTTCTTTTCACAAAATACGTCTCCTTGCAGTATCAATAGTAATTCAGCTGACTTTTATATTTGATCCAATTGGTAGATAGGTTATATTTACACCATAACGGTGCACAGCTGATAGAAAAGGACTTGTAGTTTTGAAAGATATTACTGATTTTCTTTGAATATAAGAATGTAAATACTGAGTTGAAAGAATAGTCAGGGGATTTGGGTGATGGGAGACACATCTATGGAATCACAATTTCAATAGCTTACCATTAAAAGACGGATATGCCTGTCTGTCTGTGATATTTTACAAATCAGATATTAATGTGTAGTAAAACATGAGAAATAGTACAGCAATATCCTGTAAAACTATTTAAAAACATGAATAAAACTACACATCTTCAGATGTCATACATAAGTGTCCTACACTAATAATACAGTTATTATTAGTATGCTGTGTGTACCTTGTGTGCACCGCCTAGTGGTTAAAGCACGTCATTGAATTATTTTTGTTGAATAATGTTATTTGATGAACAAAATATTAAGAGTCCATACTTTCATAGGGGGAAAGTAGAAGGTCAATGATAGAAGTATAGAATATAAAAAATCAAGAAGATACTATAAGTGATCTCTACAATAAAATAGTTTAGTGCTGGATGTACAAAGATATTAATAGGAGGATGTGCAAAACAGACAAACTAATTAACCTTTATTAACACATTAAAGAATACTTTAGGTTAAGGTCTTCTTTCAAATAAGAAAAAAGCTTTGGGGATATCTATCTACAGATAAATATTAAGCCTGACAAAGTACTTAACGTCTAATGTATTGCTTTCCTGCAATGTTAACTATGTTGAAGCACTTATTTTAACTGATATTATACACATTAATTATACTCTTATGTAGATAGATAAGAAATGTGCAGAATGACAGTTTAATGGTGGAGGTACACATATTGATAGATGCCTTGTAATGCACTGTTGAGGAACCTGTGACCCAAGTTTTTCATTCATTGCATAACTACACTAGTTGTGTATATGACATGTCAATAAACCTTAGAAAATCTTGAAATCTTGAAAGGGATGTGCAAAATAGCCATTATACAGTTTTTAATTAACTATTAGTAGAGAATAACGAGTAATGAATATACTTTATAGGGATCTGCAGATAAATGTTTAGTCTTCTCAAGCACCAACTATCAAATATCTCTCCTGATTGTTGGCACTTGACAATTACCTTCCTGAATTTAACTCAGGTGTAACTAAAGTCTGCTTTAAGGGTTGTTTATATTTCACATCATTAATCAGAATCTGCAAAGTAACTAAAATAAATGTAGTGGAGTAAAAATACCAGGTTAACCTCTGAATTGTAGTGGAGTAGAATTACAAAGTAACAATGAGCTGTCATGTGGGTATATATTAATGCTGCCCATTATGGATACAAGCGATTTTCACCCATTTAGTAATTACATGTTTTAAATGTGTACACACCAATTTGTTTCCTATCGCCTAAACCTCCAGGGCTGTACACAGTTTAATACTGTCAACTTCTAATTTTGGGGAAAACGTCTTTTAAAACTACAATTCCCAGTAGAGACGTGCCATAGAGAGCATGTTGCGAAACACAATAGCCAGCATGTGTAGTTCTGGGGGGGCGTTCGAGTCCAGTTTTGAATAGTCTGCCATGGTTTCGTTCCATTTCAAAGAGCTTGACGCTCGGCATAACGTTGGCGCACTGCCACTCCAACATCCAATCACCGAGCTTGAAGATTAATCACGGGGTTTGTCAACGGGACTGTAGTCCCAAACGATAGCTGAGGATCATGGGTAGTGTAGTGTCTTCGGCCATCCGAAACTGAATTTGTTCCCGGATATCATATCGCATTAACACCACATCTGGCGTCACAGGGATCTTCTGTTACTGTCCTTTCTTCTTAGAGGAAGTACAGAAACACGTAACTCTGGATTTGTTTTAATGTTTCAGGTGCAATAAACGACACAGCAGCTTTTTGTCATGTTAAAACTATTATTTTCTGCCTCGCTCATGAGAGTAACAGCTGCCAAAATTACAGCCTCGCCTACTGATTTCAAATGTGTGCTCTAAAATGATATTTATAAATGACTATTATCATTATTATAAGCAAGACAATAAATGGCAAAGATATGTAGAAAATAAACGTATTTAAGATACGTTCATAACGAACGTAACGTGGGAGAAAATACGTTTCTAGCTAAACGTAATTGAGAATGCGGTTTAGTTCTGTGGGAACGTAATTTTTAGGAGACAGGGTTGTAGAGAGAGAGAGCTGCAGTCCGCGGGGCTCGGCCTCGCCTCCTGTCCTCACAACTCTTATTAATCCCGGTACTGGACAATTGTTATTTGTTCCTACTCGGAACCGAGTTTTGCTTCCCAACTCTGCTACACTTCCCGCCCCGCCCCCGTCTAACAGTACGCGGTGAGATGCATTTCCGAATCGACAAGCAGAACCGAAACTAACATTTGCGAACGAGTTCTGCCTTTTGTAAACTGAATTTATCTATAAATTGTCAATAAATGAGGGCGAAAAACGCCACTTGTCCACCGGACAAGTCAATTGAAAGATCTACTTGTCTGATATCGTAAATAACACGTCCCGGACGGTGGGACGTGTGCTTTTTCGCACACTGCTTAAGATATTAAATTAATATCTTAAGCAGTGGTGGAAAAAGTACTCAGATCCTGTACTAAAGTAAAAGTATAAATACTCCATTACTTGCTATAGTCCCAAGTACAAAAGAATACTTAAGTGTCCACTTACAGTAGGGTGACCAGACGTCCCCGTTTTCCGGGGACAGTCCCCGTTTGTATTGGCCTGTCCCCGGTTGAAACTGTCCCCGGAAATGTCCCCGTTTTTTAATATACGTTAAAAACACATAGCAAGGTGAAATAAAACGTTTCATGACACTTGGTAAACAGACTGCGGTCAAGCCAGCCCGCACTTCGGAAAAAACAGTCAAGCCAGCCCGCACGTTGTATTGCGATATTTAGATTATTATTTATTGGAAACTGTCATTTGAAGTCAATTAAATACTTATTTCACTTCAGGGTGATAGCAGGACACCCCATCTAGTCAATCAGAGAAAATCAGGACATTCTGATGTAGAGTTTCGAAATAAAATACTTATGAAATCTCATATATGGGCTATCGTCCTTCTGCTTGTATCCAACAGTTAAAATGTTCGAATTACATTGAGCCAGAATTGTCCCCGTTTTTTCTTTAACAGTGAAGAAAATTGGATATGTTAATGATATATTGACCGCAACACTCAAAATGTCCCCGGTTTTAATTTTGAAAATCTGGTCACCTTAACTTACAGTGGACACGTTTTTTCTCTCCTTTTTTAAAAGTCAAGCTAACATTACTAATTATAACCACATCAAGCTCAAATCATTACATACATAACGATTGAGACTTCTACAGAGAAGCTTGAAATGTCACCTCTTGTCACGGTTTTAAGTTTGTGTGTCTGGTAGTGGGTGTTTTTCTGTTCTCCTTGTCATGTTCTCCTCCATGTGTATTGTCTGGTCTTTCTCCCCGTGTTTTCCTGTCTGTCGTTAGTTTCCCTGGTGTGTCTAATTTCCTGATTGTTTTCAACTGTCATCCCTTCTGTGTCTCCTGTGCTCATCAGTGTCAGCCCCGCCCCTGATTGTTCCCACCTGTGTCTTGTTACCCTGTTTAAATTCCCCTGTCTCCCAGTGTTCAGTGTCAGTTCGTTTTGGCTATTGCCATGGTCAGTGCTTTGCTCTTGTCTCTTGCCATAGTCAGGTATGCTCTTTTGTGTTCTTGATAAGTTTGATCCTCACTACGTGAGCGTTTTTCCTTTTGTTCTCATTTTTGTCATCTCAGCTAGAGATTTGATAGCGACCATTTTTTGTTGTTCATTTTTGCTATATCTTGGAAAAACAAAGTATCTTACTTTACCTCTGTCTCCCGGGTCGTGCAATAGGGTCCTACCTCCTAGTGCCTGAGTTCTTAACACCTCTTTTGTGACATATCTAACACTTTTAAGTGCAAGGGAACATAATTAAAAAGCTTTTCAAATCTATCAAAGTATACCGTTGGTAGCAGGGAAATCAAAAATACACATCAACATTTGTATTTCAGGGACCGTTTGTGTTTAATATATGTTAATATTTAAGAAACTTACCATAAAATCGCAGGATGGCACAGGAAAGGGAACAAAATGCGGTTCTGTATCCACATCTCAGTCACAGGATCCAAATGACGCATGTCCCCAGTCTTACAGCGCATGTGCTGAGAAAGTACGGCAAGTTTTAAATAACTTTACCATTTAAATACAACACAACATGGTAATGTAATCCCAAAACTTTGAACTTTTACATAAATGCAATTGAAGTCTCTTGATTTAATTGTAAAAAGTGCATTAACTTAGTTTCAATATAAAAAAAGCAAATAATGCAAACAACATCCATATTTCATTTCTTAGAGTGCATATACTCACATATGTATATACACATATATATATATATATATATATAAAGACAGAAACAAAACAAACAAACAAAAAGCACATACATTCATAGTTCCCCCCTTTCTTCTTCATTTAGTGTCTTAAGTTCAGCT